>VYZR01115300.1:36449-50389 GCA_013400675.1 Oxylabes madagascariensis
AGAGAAAGAAAAAAACGGAAAAAAAAAAAAAAAAAAAAAAAAAAAAAAAAAAAAGCATAAAAAGAGGAATTTGGCTTTTTGCCACACATCTGGATGCACCTAAAATGCAGCTTTTGGTGCTTGCAGCTGTTGCTGTTCTGCCTGAGCTGCTGGATGTCCAGAACCCCAGAGAGCCACTGGGCAGGCACAGGCAAACAGCAGCCTCAGGAGATGCAGGCAATAGAAACAGCCTGAGAACCAGGGGCTGAGGGCACATTGCTGTGCCCTGCACATGCTGGCTATCTTCCCCTGTGTCCAACTGTAGTTCCATGACAGAGCAAGCCCTGACCTCAGGTTTTGTGCTTCAGCAAAGAAAGACTCAGCAAGGAAACCCCACTGTTTGTAGGCACTACAGCTCTCTCTGAGCTCTACCATGTCCTCATCACTATGCCATGACAGATGTGTAAAGGGGGTCTTCTCAAGTTCTGGCACATTCAGGAAATACAGACAGCCCGCAGGTATGAATCCAATGCTCCTGCACACTCAGTATGACCAGCTATTTATATAATTAGCTAAAAACCACACAAAGTACAAATTGCAGTCACCACGTCTGATGCAAATAATCCCCAATGGGACTATTCTGCAAATACCAGGAGAGGGCAAAATGGGCAGGATTCAATCTATAGTGCACAACCACCTCTAGCCATGAAAAGCCCTCAATGCAAAGAGCACACACAAGGGACATGGCAGACAAAAACGGAAATGGAGAGATCCGCCAGTCTCAGGACACCTCCATTTTCTGCGTCTCACTGATTTTGCTCTCTGCTCATGGGGAACTTTGCAATTGGCAGCAACAAGCAATTACAGCTTACAATATTAACTCCAGGGCTTCCCAAAGCACCAACAGAAAGGGGTTTTCCACTATCATTCAGGATTTCAGGAGGCTCTCATTTCAGTCAAGGAAATAATTCTGATTTTAAAATCCCAGTAAGCTTGAATTGCTTGAACCAACAGCGACAGCAGCGGATTTCAGTCCCTACATGATAATCTGGTACTGGGGCTGCACTTTGTGCAGCCATGGAGCTGCTGACCTGACATTACCTGCAGAACTGTTTACTTCTTCCCTAGGGGCAGGAGCACACTTGGGGGGAGTAGGGAGACCCTGGCCTAGCCACACCCTCACCCTGGCAGTCACCCCACCGTACAGACGGAACAAGGCAATGGAAAACCCATTACTGCTTCTGGGGTACAGGGAAAACCTGACACAGAAAGACATGACACTTGGAGAGCTATTTATACGACAGAGTTGCCAAATCATTTATTTAATGCCTTAGTGTCAGACCTTTTGTGTAGGAATATAGCCCCTGCGTCTTTCCGACCACCACCTGCGACTGGCCAAATCTCTCTTCCAGGGTAAACGAGGCTGAGCCACTGCAGCTCCCCTAAGCTCCCCTCCTTTCAAACATATTGAAATTCAAGCATTTGTTTTAACAGTGCAGATGTATGCTGACCCAAGAGACGGTGATGTACAAGCAGGGAAAAAGGGGAAAATCCAGCATAACACAGCATCATGATATGAAGTGTGTGACCCTCCTCTCACGAAACACCTTGTTCAAGAGCAGCATGTGAAGGAACTCCACCAAAAAGCCAAACAATCTTTTCTTGATTTTGTTCTTCAGATCTCTCAAAAATCACTGCTATAATTTGAAAAATGGAGTACTTACTGTGAAAGTTTGTGAATAATATAATTTATCCACTGTAAGGCAAAACTTTCATCTCCTCTCTCTGTATATACATATATGTGATATTTGCATTAGAGATACATAGATACATGCTCTGTACAGGCATATAGGTACATACATGCATTGTGACTGCACCTTAGCATTTCCTCCTCTCCAGATTCTACTGATTTCTTGATAAATCAGAATTATTCATCTTGCTCATGACTTTTCTACTTAATTTATATTAGCATTTATAACAAACATCCATCAAAACTGACAAGTTCTGCTTTTCCACAAAACTGCTTCTTCTTTCAAAAATGCAGTCCTACAAAATAATCCTGGCCAGTCCCAGTACCGGCACCATCAGGATGATCTGACAAGTCACCTACCCCTAAACTGAATTTCAGCTAAATCTATATAAAGAGGTTGTTCCTTGAAAAACATCTAGCAGTCGACAGCTCCTGATGAGAACAGCTGGAGCTTCAGCAGGGCTGTAAGGAGTGGTGGGAGTCTGGGCTTTTCATTAACATAGCTCTGAGAAAATCTCTGCTCCACTGAAGCCAGTGGCAAACTGGCATGACTTCACCTCAGAGCCAGAGGAGAGCTCTCTAGAAACAGGGTCCCTGGGGACCACATTAGGAGAAAAGTGACAAACATGCTTGATGTGCACACAAGACAGCTGGTAACCTGCTTGCTCAGAAAGGGCAGCTGTGCTGGCAGGGAGTTTTCCTGTGCTGAGCTGTGAACAGGTGAGCGTCACTGATGGCAAGGGCAGAACCAGTCCATCTCTCAAACCCTCAGACACGAGGCATGGGGACATCCTCATCTGGGGACAGCTGCCCACCAGCCACTGCCATCCACCTGGCTATGGCCATGTCCACAGGGATCCCACAGAGGTCATGAGCTGGCAGCAGAACCCCAGAGGGCAAGGATGCAGGCAAACCCAGGTGTCCAGCATGCCAGCAGCTCAGGGCATCACAAGGAAGCTGGGACTCACACTGACAGAACTGAAGGTTGCACAGGGAGGATCTCAGCCCACAGGTTCTATCACCTGGCTGGGCAGAGCCTGGTATTTCCCTCCCCAGAACACTGTTCTGCCTGTGCACAGCTCAGGCAAACACTTTGCTCTCAAACCTCAGAACAGCTCCGTTTGGAGGCTGAAATGGTTTTTTGCTTCATTTCTATGAATTTAGACATGCAGAACTTTCTCAGAAACTGAGACTACATTATTTTAACGCTGCTGTAATGGAGATCTGAGCTGACCTATATTTATTCTTTTTTCCCTAGAATTTCATAAGGAATGATATTTCAAAGAGAAATCCTGTGCCAGCTGAGCTGCTCCTATTAATCTGTGGGATGGCCGGATCAGCATCAATGAGCCCACAGATGCAAAGTGGTCCTTCGAACACTCAAGGATTTAAATCTTATGCCCTGGAGCAGTCAAACTCCTCCTCCAGACATCCACAACCATCTACGTGTGACACTGTCACTGCTGGTGTCAATACATCATCCCTAAGTTACACCATCACTGCTGGTGTCAAATCCCCAGCATGGCCAGAGCCTGCTGCCATGTCAGCACATTCAGGATGGACCATGTAAGGTACACAAAAGGTGAATGAAAAAACCGAGAGAAAATTCCAAGTGTTCTCAGAAGTTATGTCCAAGAACTGAAAAATGAGCTTCCAATGAAATGTTAAAAAAAATAAATAAAACCTCCACCAAAAGTAGATCACTTTGGATACAGCACAAATGAAGCCATCATTGCAATGTAATAGCAAAGCCCACATCAAACTCTTTTTAAAATTATAATGTCAGTGTCTGTGTGGTGAGGGAAAACCATCTCTTCTGAAGAGATAAAGAAATGATGGACAAATAGCCTAACCCACTGTGCCACCCCAGGAATGGAACCCTGAGTACAAAGGACAGTCTACTTCAGCAGGAGAAATTCAGATCAGTACTTGCTGACCCTGCAAAACCTCATGCCCTTCAACAGCTTCATCTCATTGTAATCACTGGACTTATTCCTTGGGGTAAAGACTGCTCCAGTGAGTAACCACTGCTGAAGTGGTGTCAGAAGTTATTAAAGTAAACTCCAGCACTTCCTGAGGACTCTGGAGGCGGTTTCTTTCTCTTTCATCCCTGTGTGGGCTTGGACATCTCCACTTGTTTAACCTGACTGCCTGCAGTACAGGGTGAGTTTTCTGATTTGTATGCATTTTTCCACTGCCTCTTTTTAGCTATTGCTGACTTGGCAGGGGGATCTTTGCATCCCAGGTGCTCCATGTAAGTGTCTCCCCGCAGTGTCGTAGAGCCAGGAGGCATGATCAGTCCCCTTCCCATTCACTTGGAGAAGTCTCTCTGTGTGTCCCTTCCTACTCACCAGTGCCCAGACAGACACTTAAGTCTTTTGACATAATAAACTTGAAGTTTCTGTTGGCAGGTGATTTTTTCTCCTCAGTGTTTTTCTGCTTTTAACTGTTTCCCTTGCAGTTAAGATTCCCAAAGGGTTTGGTCCTTTGCACATGACTTTCATGGTGCAGAAGACCCCAAGAAAGTGCTGGAGAGGATACCATCAATCCCCAACACCATCAGGCTCTGGTCACTATCTGAAGTGAGCCAAGTAATAAGGACTTATGTCAACACTGGATCTCATCAGTGGTTAATTTATGCACCGAACTCCATCACCTGCTGGCTGCAACATGTGTTTTTCTCCTGCTGATGCTGACTGTGGGCAGGCAGTACAAACATCTCTGTGAGTCTGTCACCATCCATATTCCTAGGCCAGCACCATGACCCCTCATTCAGCAAGTCCTCCCTGATGGGGATGCTCCAGCCCCCCACATCAAAAGTGCCTAAATCGACTCAAGAAACCACAAAGAATAAATCCTGGGTGGGTAGAGAACCCACCCCTTCTCAGGAGGGCACAGGGCTTTTACAGCAGAGCAGATGTTCACTAGAGGTGTCCTGGGATGAGCAGGACACTGAGAGCACACACAGAGCCAGCACTGACTGCCAGGAAGAGGGCATCAGAGTGGACAGAGGAGTCCCACATTCCAGCCCTCAGAGGCCAAAGATTCTGGTATTTGATGGAGTAGTATTTCCATTTCCAGTATTGCCAGGGTACCTATGGTAAGATCTACTTTACCTTTATGAAAATTTGGAAAGCCATAGCTGGAAAGGGATGTTTAACACACTCATGACTAACTTCTTGGCTGGCAGGCCTCTCCTTACAGCCCAAACCCTCCAGGGAGCCACAGGCTGGCACAGCAGCTCTCACCACCCAGGGCTTTGCCACTGCACAGAGCTCAGTGATGAGGTGGCAGCTCTCTGTTGTCACAAACAGGACACTGGGATCAAGAGGGCAGAACAGACATATGTTTGTCTCCATCATAGAGACAGAGCAGTGGAATGCCCCTGGACACTATCCATCTGCCACATGTATGCGCTGCAAGTCATGGCACAACTTCAGATAGGCACAGAGATGTGGACATCACATCTGACTGTTCTGGGAAAAGTTTAGCACCAGCTGTGGTTCTGGTGTTCAACTTTTAAAGAAGTGTACTTCAGAAAAAAGCAGAAAAAATACTTTACAAGCCTTTCCAGCAGCCTTCTAGAGTTGATAGCTTGGCACATTGTCCCTTGGCCACAAGAGGAGATGACAGAAGAACCTGGTAGCACTTACTCCATGTTTGGCTCCCTTTGGAGGTCACTGACCCTCTCAGACAGTCTGCAAGACATTTGTGCCCACAGCCCTTCAAACCTCTGCCTGGATGTGAGTGTAGTTTTTTTAAATTTCTGTTCCTCTGGGAAAACATAGCTTGTGGGCCTGTTATGGAGGAAAGACACAAAATACAAAAACACTCACTCATGGTGAGTGGTATAATTTGCTTTTCTCTGTCTCTCTGTCCCCAGACAGGTGACTGACTTGATGAGCTCTTGTCCACCTCTGTCACTGCTAAGCACTTCCCCAGCTGATCTCCACAGTGGTCACAGTGCTGGTGTCATTGGGAATATTCCTGTCAGCTTCCATGCACAGATCAGCACTTGCTTGGATACCCAGACATGCCTAACCCAGGGCATCCCTTCATGAAAACATAGTGACTGTAAAAAGGGATGGTTCTATGTGACATTGGATTGCATCCACCATTGTCTGCAATCCTTCTCATTTTCTTCTCACTTCTATCAGGGTCCTGGTCTCTCTTGGAGCCTTATTGTCTCAGACAGAAGACTGTGACCCAAACACCTGGGAACACACCATATCTGTGAGTAAAGGCATTTCTCAAAGAGTTCAGTCAAGGAAAGAAAGCACCAGCACTTACATCATCATACCAGATGCTGACAGCAATGTTGGATTATAGCTGGTGAGAATGGAAACAAAACAAAACAGCAGATATGAGTAGCAGTTTCCTGCCACACTGCTTTCAATTCCCCAAACTCCTCCACTGCTGAGAAGTCTGTTAAGATTGAATTTGAGATATGATCTCTGCAGCTCTTTGATGCACATATCTAAATTTGCCTAACATCTTCTGCAGCAAGGAGGGGCATGTGGGGAGTAGACACTTGCATCCTGTGTGACACTTTGTTGAGGATGTCCTGCTGAATTTGGGCAGACCAGGCCACAGACAGTTTGCAATCAGGCACTTATGGTTGCACAGAGCCTTTTGCTCGAATCAGCTGCACCTCTAAAAGGGAAGCACACAGGCCAACTGGTCTAGCACCGCCCATATCCTTGCAGGGAAACAGATTATCCTCCGTGCCACCATGGCTGCACCTGAACTGAGCAGTGACATGATGCCCCTCTGTGCCAACTCCTGCATTAGCACACATTGGCTGAAAGGGTGCCAGCTTGAACACTCTAACATTGTGCCAGAACAGTGAAAACCCTAGAGTGGGTTTTTGGTTTTTGTTTCTTTTTTTCCACAAGTTGGATGTTGGTGATCCTTCTGGGTCCCTTTCAGCTCAGGATATTCTATGATTTTAGCCATAGCAGGATGGGCCACGTGACATTTGTGCCCACTGACGGTCTCTATTTTAAGAGCATACAGGTAATGTTAGGGACACAACAGGCATCCTGGACTTCCAGAGAAACAACTGTATGCAAAGAGATTTCAGACTGACTTTGCTGCTGTTAATGTTTACCTGCTGCCCCTATTACCTGTTGGTATTAAAGATTTCTGAACATTTCTGTGTCAGAAGTGAAGGCACAATCATACTTCTGGAAGGTCAGGCACTCACACCCCAACACAGCCTGCAGTAATTGCTCCGGAAAGGCATTATTCCCTTATGGGGAAATAGTGTTTTGCATAAAGCAAGGAGGAGCCACAAGAATGGAAATTCTTGTAAGTCTTCCAACTCTGTTCATAAACCCATCAGCAGCCAGTCTCATCTCTCTGCAATCGTACAGTAACAAGATTCTTCCTCCAGCCCCAGACCAGCCCTGACAGTATCCACAGCTGCAGCAGAGCACAAACAGCAGCTGCCTGCACCGAAGGCAGGATTTGCGTACAGACATGCCCAGACTGAGCAGCTCGAGCCCTCTACAGACCAGCAAGCAGAGGGCTCTGCACAAGGTTCAGTGGAGCTACACTCAGCATGTAGGTGCCAGCATTACCCCCACACACTCCCCTTGCTCTGTGAACACTCTTGGAAAGGATCAGCAGGCACAACATGATTCCCATAGAGCACAGGTCTGGGCTCTTTGAGATGCTGGAGTCCTTTGGTGGAGGGATGTCACTGTCCCATCGAGACAGGCCCAACTCACAGGGAGATCCCAGGTGAGAAGCACATCCCATGCCTCAGGCCTGCATGCTTGCTCCAGGACCCCTCTCAGCTGGCATGGCACAAATACAGCAGTTGTTGTGCTTATGCTTGAGCATAAGCTCATCTGACATCCCTTCCACAGCTGCACAGCTCTGCAGGATGGAGACCAGGGCTAGCAAAGAGAGGAGTGGTGGGAGAAGGAAGGTTGGGCTCTGCCTGGCCATGCAGTGGCCCTTCTTCCCCCATCATCCTCAGAGAATCCTCCAGAGCACTCAGGGCCCAGCAACCTCCTTTGTCCCCAAAACGTGTCCTGACCCCAGTCTCCTACGCATCCACCTGTGGACAAAACCGTCTTTTGCCCTCTTCTCAGTGCTTGACAAGGATTGTTTAACCCCACTTCAGAAAGCTTTGACTTTCAGACAGGAGATGCTCAGCACTTCCCGAAATATGTCAGCTGTCCATCATGAAATCACCACTGCTCGCCCGACCAGCTGTTGCTGGTGCAGTGAAACCAGCCCCTACACATACACTGGTTGTCAGCATTGGATGGAGCATTCAGCTTGCTCTGACTTGGGGTCTTGCTGCCCTAAAACAGACTCTGTTGAGAGCAGGCACCCCATCATGGTCACTGTGCATTCCTATTGCCCACCTGCACCTCTACAACCCCTCCCTGAGGTGCAGGGCTGGGCAAACTTGTCACCACTGCACCTGAGGAGGCAATTTGCAGGCAGAACAGCAAGGTGGCTGCCCAGCATCCTCCACTGCTGGAGGCTGCAGCAGCTGCCTGTGTCTCTCTGCCTCATTACAGGACAGCCTGCTCCTCATGTCAGTCTCCAGTAGCATGTCCTTTAACCAAAAGTGAAAGCAGCTGATCCCCCACGAAGGCACATCTGCTCCAAGTCCATATTACAATAGGGGAAAAAATGACACCTTCAGCTATATAAACCAATAAAGACTGTCTGATTTGGTTTGCCCCTGTTGCTACCCAGCAAGCTCCCCACTGGGTTAAATACTGGTGACATCCGCTAATGAAATATCAAGAGTGTAGAGAATAAAACGGATTAAAGAATTATATCAACTGCTCAGTGCAGCTGGAAGGGCAAGTCCATCCCACCTCACCCCCAGGCCGAGGGCAACCAGGACATCTGGACAGCACTGCACAGCCAGTGTCTCTGGGAAATGTGTGCAGGGAGGCAGAGCAGCAGGCACTCACCTTTCAACAGCTACAGACAAAGGACATAATGTGAGAGGCTCTCTGTGGAGAGAGCCTCTCCAAAATCAGGAAATGGTTAAATTAGCTCTGCCGCTTTTGCATCTACATCATGATACAGGCCAAAATGAGGTGACACACTTCTCTTTATATCAGAGAAACATATAGCAGATACAGAGCCTTGGGACACCTCCATGGGCACAATCCACCCACCCACACCTATTCAGAAGGACCTTGGGGGTAAGCAGTGTAGGGAGGGTGTTACGGAACCTCCTAGGGATCCCCCCAACAGACAACGATGTACCTGACTGTGCCTCTCCAAACCTGCAGCCCTGAGCCTATTACAAAAGCAGTTTAAACAGCCTGCTGAGGACAGCATTATTGTCCAGCTTAGGAGCTCAAACCCCATGACTCATCCTGCCAAATTGATGGGGGTTGCTTTAGCAATCACATGCTCATTTCTGAATGTGAACTGAAAAAAGCTGAGAAGGTTCTCAGCTCTACTTCTGGAACTGCTTTTGCTTTTCAAGGAAACACTTAATCATTTTCTCTGCAGTTAAAGCAGAGTCTTCTCACAGGCACCCAAAAAATGGATCTGGGCACAGCAGTCATGTGGTGTCAATACAGAAAGCCTGTCTCCTGATCTGGCTGATAAAATACAAAATCTCTGCCCTACCTACTTCAATGCATATATTTAACTATGTATTTATAACCTGGATTTGGAAAAAAATATCAGGTGTAGAATCATAGAGTTAAGTAACGACGGAATATTTAGCAAGAACCTGAGCACAAGGAGTTTTATACTTCCACCATCAAATTAGTTCCCATATGGATGAAATTGGCCCCCCAACCTCTTGCAGTTTTTCTCCCATTTCAGTAAATCTGGGTCTACTCTGCAACCTGTTCATGTGTTTCCACTAAAGGACGCACAGGCACGTGAGCCTGTTCGTACAGCTCAGGCACCAGGCTGCTGATTTTAGCTGTGTTTCCCCTAGGGGATGGAGGGCAGGTTGAGGGGTGCCACTACAGCTTCAGCCTACCCAGTCACCCCCTCCATCCAGGAGGGTTTGGGCAGCAAGGGACAGAGGGGGCAGTACAGGGATCGGTACCTGCACTATTTGCAGGGCACTGCTGGACCTGCACCAGCAGCAGGAGCTGAGGAACATGGATGCTCCTCAGCAAGAGGCAGGAGGCTGATTCAGCAGGAAAGGCACATGCCCTCTGCATCCTCAGCTGAAAAAGCCCCACTACAGTTCTGGTGTCCCCTCTGCTACACAAATCGTGTCCACAACCATGGCATCAGCTTCTCTCTGTAGGTTCTTCCAAAATGAAAATAGTGCTCTAAACTAAAGGTATTTAAAAAATACACCAGCACTGAATTTCTCCTCTTTTACCTTCCACTCCACCTCTGGTGCCTTTCTCTCCAAAACATTGTTTTCAGTAGGATGCAGAACAAAACAAGACCATACAGACTCTGTGGATCTGAGGAGTGTATCAACAATATCCAACCCCAGCCAGACTGTGCTTACTTCCACTCTCCAAGATGGACAAATGTCCCTGGTGAAGAAAGTACTGAGAAAAGCAGCACAGCAGATGTCTATGCAGTTAATTTTCTGTCATTTTGCAGATATTTCCTATTTCGGGTGGCCACAGAGTCAACACAATTGTGTCTCTTCCCCTATTCATGAGGGCAGGAGGGAAAAGTTCCACAGCGTGGAGAAAGGCCTGGCTCAAAACTGACACACTGCCATAGCTTTCTCAAACACCTGGAGAAGCCCCTGCTCCTGGCCACTGGGTCACTGGGGTAGTCCCTGGCTTGTCTGTGACCTCGGGAAAGTCCTGCTGAAACAGAACCAAACTGCACTGCAGGGGATGTCCACAGCTCCATGACATCACAAACACACAGCATCTGTCCCAGCCCCGACCCACCCCTCTGGCTGGGCAGCCATGCACTCCCCCTCCCAGAAAACAGCTCCTGCTACCTTCATCCCGCTTGCGCTTGTTGCTCTCAGTGCCAGGGGAGGCAATTCCCAGGATCCCACTAATGGAGTAGGACGAGCCAGCAGAGTCAGTGGTTACAGAGGAGACCTGGGTGACTGATCCCGTGGAGGCTGCAAGGCAAGGTCAGGCAGTCAGTCGCTGAACAATATGGGCACCTGCTTACCCAAAAGCCACTGGCCCCCATGGCATGAAGGAGGTGGGCTGGAGCTCAGCTGGCCATCGTGGCTCCTGCAGCTCAGGAAGAGCCCTTACCCACCCCAGCCATGCCCAGTCTGATCCCGCAGCATGCCACAGCAGCCCAGTGCAGGGGTGGGAGCAGAGGCATGGTCAGCCCTTGCCCCCATCACAAGGAGTTGGGTCTGTGTGCTGAGGAGCAGGAGATGCTTTTCTGTAGCAGTCAGACACCCCATCTCACACAAGGCTCAGCGAGAAAGCTCATTGCTTGGGACAGCAGAGGCCCTCCAGTGACAGCAGCCCAAGTCACCAGCAAGGTGGACAGAACTTGCTGGGAACACAGCCATGCAGAGAGAGGAGCTGCCACAAGAGGGTATCCGGGACAGAAACCTCCTGGGGGCAGAGCAACCTGCGCTTGCTGTAATAGCTGTGCTGTCTGCATCCTGTTAGACCATGCCACTAGCCTCTGGCCAGTGGAGACCTTGCACAGCTGGGGCTGCTCAGGGATGGATGCCTGAAAGACCCTGAGGTTCCCCAAAATCTGACCTAAATCCATTTTGTTTCGGAAGAGCCCCCAGAAAAGGGTACTGTTTGTGTCCAGCAAGGGCAGTCACTCATCAACAGTGCAGACCAGTCTGGATGTGCCAGATAGCACAGCAAACACTGTCCTTGTGATGTGGTGTCCAAGGCTTCCTTGAAACAGGCAGAGGAGGGAGCACTACCATCACCTCCATCAGCTTACAGGCTGAGCCTGTCCTGCCACGTCCCCACATCCTACAAATCACCAGGCAGACCCCAAAGACAGGACTGGGGGCTACACTGTGGGACTGCACCAAAGACCCCCAGACACAACTCACATGGAGCAAACCCATGTTAGGAATCCCTGCTCCCTCTATCAACTCCAAGCCCTGAAAAACAAGATTTTTCTTCTCTGTTCTTGACTTTTTCAAGAAGAGACAGCACTTAAGCCACCACAGTGAGATAAAGGAAGCTTTATCTTCCCTGAGATGGTTTTAGCGTTTTCTGGAGAGAAAGGCTGAGGGTGCAGAGTCTACAGTATGACTCCTCTGACAAGATGAAAAAGTGCAGACAGCTCTGCACCTCCACTCCCTTTCTCCCAGTGCCAGCACACCCTTGCCAAGAGAGAAGCAGTAAGCATTTCACCATATCACAGGTGACAGCATAAAGGCAGAGAGAAACTAGGGCACCCCACCACCTCCTATGAAGCAAGGGCTGACCAGTGCCCTGATGGATTTAATGGAACAAGGACAAAAAGCCCGAGTCCCTCCATCCCTGCTGCATTGCAGCATAGAATCACCCACCCTCCTCAGAGAGACACTGTCAGCCAGGAGAAGGCTGAGGGTGTCTCAGCAGCCTGGGGGTCTCCTCTGGGTCACCGTACACCAGCATCACCTCCCTCAGGTTGCAGCATCACTGTTCTGTGGCTGAATTAAAAGTTTCAGAAAGTTTTGCTACCTCTTCACTCAAGACTGCAAGTGCACAAAGAACTATGGAAGGGATGGTTGATAGATGGAAAAAACACATTCAAAACTACTTACTGACTAATGATGCAGAAAATGTTATGAATAAGTATCCCTTTCTTGATTTATTACTTTAATTATCTGACATTCTATAGACCCCTATTAGTGGGGTTTTTTTGGTTTAGATTTCAATTTTCTGTCTCATGGTGAAAGCTATTTATCATAATAATCAGTAAAATTCAAAACCTTTTAGCAGTATTTATAAAATTCATTTACTATGTTCAGCCCTTGGAGAATGACAAAGAAGGCACATTAGCACGTGTGCTGAAGTGTTTTATGCAGAATTATCTGTCCATAAGAATGATTAAAAGTTCTTCAGAATATTTGTAATCCATTATTATTTTTTAATGTATTTTAAAAAAAAGTTTTCCTTACCTATGCTGTGACTGGAAGCCGGGACCTGCTGATTGGGTGGCTGCTGCACCTTGGTCCGTATGATCCTGTGAGTAATGGGAAAAAAATGACCATTTAGCTAGCCTTAGGCATGCAATGGCAGGAGGCGTTAGACACTATTTTTTCAGTGCAGGACACCTACACCAATACAAAAAATGCCTTTCTGCATATGTTCCCCTCATCATTCACTGAAAGATCAAAGCCTGATAGATGGACCCAGAACCACATTTGTGCCCCCAGTCCCTGCCATTAGAGTCATCAGGGTGACATTCCACAGAGTCACAGAATCACAGAATGGTTCGGGTTGGAAGAGACAAGAGTTGACAGAAGGTCATCTGGTCCAACCTCCCTGCTCAAGCAAGGTCACCCCAGAGCACACTGAACAGGATTGCATCCGGATGGTTCTCAGGATGCTTCAGAATTTAGTCCTTTGGTGGCTTTGAGGACCCAGTCCTCACTGCCCAGGAAAGAGATAACCATAGCTTTCTGAGCAGCCAGCAAGCCAAAACCCCCTCCCCAGGGAGCTGGAACCTCCTGAGCCCAGAGGTTCCAGCAGGCTGTGGTCTGCGCTCTTGGGTGCTGCAACACATTTGCAAGGCTGTTCCTAGAGCATATTA
This sequence comes from Oxylabes madagascariensis, assembly GCA_013400675.1. NCBI lineage: Eukaryota > Metazoa > Chordata > Aves > Passeriformes > Timaliidae > Oxylabes > Oxylabes madagascariensis. The sequence goes on from VYZR01115300.1 coordinate 49,846, forward strand.
GGTATGGCACTCAGTGGTGCTTGGACACCTTAGGAAAGGAACAGCTTAGCCAAATTATTATTTTTTTTTTTAAAGTGTTGGAATAAATGCTGTCTTAAAAGCTGAATGACTACATTTATCATCACGGGATATATGCAGTCACTGCTCTGATTGATAGTGACATCAATGAAAAAAATCAGAGATATAGACAAAGCAGAAGGCATGTGTTGTGGTGCAGGACAGAGGGTACCTGCTACGAAGGTGGGATATGGGGAGATGCTACACACATTGTTCACCTGCCCATGGGCTATGAAAGAAGCTAAAGGGTCAGAAATACCTCTGGAGATCACACAGCTCTGCTTCAGGCTGCAGCAGAATTGGAACAGGCTGGAAGGAAGCACGCTCTTGGTTCACCACACATCCCCCAACCCCAGGCACTACTGCTACAGCAGCAGTGCTGTAATGAACATTTCCCCTCTCTGTGGCTGACAAACTCCCCTCCCATTCCTGCCTGCTATGAATTTAAAGGAGAGGAGAGGAGAGGAGAGGAGAGGAGAGGAGAGGA
>VYZR01115309.1:3642-16607 GCA_013400675.1 Oxylabes madagascariensis
AAAATTTACCTGTCTTTTGTCCCAAAGATAGGCAGTAGAATTAACATAATCTGCTAATGCTGAAAACAGTTTTACATTACGGTACAGGAGAGTGTGACAAACTTCCAGAATGAGAATTAACTGCCGAAATGGAACATCATGGACATTTTCTGTAAAAGAAGATCAAAGAAGGAAGAATGATAAAAAGCAATGGGAGACATTGTAGGTTGGAGACATTAAGATACTGTGGGAACAGTTTGGTTAAGGTGTGGAGGAGGGGAAAAATATGATAAGAAGCTGTGGAAGACTGTGACTAGCTAGGCAAAGCTCAACTGAGCTGAAACACATTAAGAAATCGAGAAACAGAAGAAACCAAACTGAGCTAGAATCAAGCTACAATACATTAATCAGCAAAAGGGAACAAATTAACAAAATAAGTAAGATGATTGTGTTCCCAGGATGTCTTGTGTTCCAGGATTTTTGATTTTCAGCATGCACTAAAAAAATGCTGAAGAAAGTCACTGTTCCTTCTGTGTATGCCACCTGGCCTGTGTGCTGAGTGTGGTGAAAGTCCTATGGGAGAAGCCAGGATGTGCAATTAAACACTGTGTCCTAACATATATGAACGACCAGGACAAATAAAGACTGTACAAGCAGCCTCAACATTTCTGTAATTTCTATTAAGAATGCTATTTTGCTACCCTAATGCTTTTTGAGACACAAATTCTTATGCCTTTCAAGCATGAATCAACACATACTGACCACATATAATTAAGCAATGTATTGAAAAAGTATAGAGAGAGGTGAAAGCATTAGCTTTCATTTAATATTTTTATGGGCTACAGCAAGAGGTTAATTATTAAGCATTACTCAACAATTAAATCCAGTAATCAAGGAAATGCTATTTTCCCTTTAGTTTACCAACTAATCACACTAAGTCACCAATCCATCCTGTAAGTTGTCAATTTCCAATTCAGATTTGTTATAAAATTTTATTTGAAATCTCTTTTCCTCGCTAAAATTAAATTCTTTTTCTTAAATCCTGTGTACAGAAAAATGTAAAGAAAAATACTTAATTCAGACAAATGTTAAGGAGGGCAGAGATGACAAGAGCTATTTGCTTTTATTATTGATCAGTAATTTTCTGTCCTGTTGCTTGTCAAATGGCTCCACATAACTATAATATCCTGTAAAACAAAGATGTTTCCTGAGTTTTAAAGGAAATCAGAAAAGGGAGATGAGACAATAATTAGGAAGAATTTGGTATAAGGAAGGGAAATTTAATTAACATCTTTTTTTCTTACCCTGGATCTTTTTACTGCAGGAATTCAGGATTGGAAGGGAACAATAATTCATTGCAGCACAAGCCAAAAACATACGCAGAGCATTCGGAAATGTCAAACCGTCTATTTCTCTCATAACTGCCATCTAAAGTGAACCAGAGTTTATTAAATCCTTCATTCTTCAGGTATATTATCATTGCTTTCTGGTGAAGACATTATCACAAAAACTTTCCCAAAGTCCTTAGTTCAGATTTATATGAAAGAAAAAGAAGCAAAAAACCAGTAAAAGCATATAATAACAACTGTCAGTTTCTTAATGCACAATTATAGCAGGTCAAGTGCTCTAGAAATGTGTCATTACACAAGTTTCCAGCAATTTGCCTTTATATGGTTATTTTAAAAGAAAAAGGTCTCAGTAAAGGTCATTTCCAAATACTGTGAATACACATCTTCTACCAACCCTTAAGAAAGTAGCAGAAATAAAACAGACACAGTTAACTTAAAAGTTCATAGTAGTCCAATTATGGTTTTGCATGTGTATGAAAGCTGTAAGCCTCCAAAATGATTCAACAGTATGTGAGCGGCCTGTATTTTACACAAACACCCGGCTACAAATGTGGACTGAGGCAGAGAAGGTCAGCTCTGATGCCAGAAAGGAGATTTCAATTATCAAAACCATAATTAGATTGATATAAATGACAGTAAAAATGAAACTACAAATTATACTGGCTATTAAAATACATTATTTTTACTGTACACATATCAGAGGTTAAATACAAAAGGTATCTATGATAAGAAATTGTCCTGTAAAAAAATAGCACCCTGTGGGCTCAGAAAATTAAGCGCTCCCTTTAGTTAACAAGTGCAAATGTTATTTTCCTCTCAGTTTTACGATGTTTCATGAATGCTGTTAAAACCTCTGATGTCTCAGTTGTGTGATGAAAACACTGGCAGGCCCTGTTTGAAAGCAGGTTTCCAAATGGGTTTTTAAATCAGGGGGCAAAATCCAGTACACCCTGCCATAAAACCTACAGCCTGCTCCCAGCCATTGTACTTCTCAGGGGACCTATCACATACACAGAAAAACAAGACCATGAGCTTGGGGAGTTCTGGCATTCACTCTCACCAGTCCTCCTGTCCTGTACAGTTACTGGACACAGCCCCATCACAGACCAGTTTTCTGTCACCTCATCGTCAGTCACAGGCTGGGCAAGGGAATCAGGAAACAGCCTGTAAGCACTTCTGTGAAACACCATGTGGCCAACCCAAAGAGGTGAGGGCACTGCTGTTTCACTGCCTCAATTCCTTTTGTTACCAGCCTCCAAATATAAGTTCTTTCTACAGATATAGCTGGACTATGATGCATATAGCAAATACAGTTACCTTTCTATTACATTTTCTCTTTCAGTGTCTGCAAAGAGCCATACACAATTTACAAATGATGCCAGAGCACACGCTTTGAAGGAGTAAAAATGAGCCTCCAACTAACTTTACCTCCAATTTCTTTTTCAGAAAAACTGGAGCATCTTTTCCCAGGCATTTCATCAGGTTTTGCAGAATAAAGATGTCTCTGATACTTGAAATGCGCTGCTCCACTAGTAACCTGATGGAGAAACACACACAAGAGCTCTCCTCATTTCAGCAGAAACAGGTAAGCACCCCCATTCTTCTTCACTGACGTACCCCCCCAAGTTAAAGCTGTAATTCCCTGCTCCTCTCCCATCTTCCTTTTTTTGAAATGCTGACTTAACTCTACATGACATAGTTGCAGCACAGATATTATACACATGGAAACAATTATAAATGCTTTCTTAATGTTAATCCTGACAGATGAATGTTGTTGCTGATACACTTAACAGCAGGGGCACCTGACCAGGCTGCACATGTGACAGTGCAAATATGAATGCTGTAAAGCCTCAAGGAATTAACACCCTTCTGCAGAAAAAGAAAATTGCACATTTTTATCTTTAAATCATCAATGTGCAGTCAAGTTCTGAAACAAACAGGAAACTCAGGAACAGACAGACAACAACTGGATGCAAGTGAGGAATAAAAGCAAACAGTGCTGTGGGCTGAACAAAAGGAGGTAACACGGAGATCATAGGCACAAGATGAAGGGGCACTCCCAGCACCTCCTTTTATGGCTCAGTGGGTGGTATTGTAATTATTATGTCTGAACCACCCTTAAATATACCTGCACAGGTCAACATACCCACAAAAATATGAAGTGTCACTTTCTAAGGCAGTGCACTGGTCTGAAATTCATCCGTGCAAATGGGCCAGAGTTCCAGACATCAGAACAGAAAACTGCAGACAGGACTCCTACTTTCCACCAACTTTTAAGAACTGTGTACCTGCACTTCCAGGAGAACCTGGTTTTTGGGTTTCAAATCTACTTTCTCAAAGCAGAATGTAATACAGGGTCAAAAGTACTAATCCATGGCGAGTTTTGTGATAGCCTCAGTAAAATCAATCTCATGGCAGTGAGCAGATTGGTTATACACATAAATTGCACAGGCCCAGAAAAAAAAGCCAAAGAAGTTATTCTGATAGATCACTACACAGAGGGACTTGCTGGACACAACTAGTCTTTATCTGAATTTCCACTTACTAAAGTGTAATAGAATACTCCCAGGCTATGAAGCAATGTTTTTCATAATGAAAAATCAGACAGGTCCCTAAGGAAGATAGTCTTATTACCTCCTGTCTGCAAACAGATGAAAAAGGGATAGATAATGTGAAGGGATTTTATCAACATCACAAAAAAACTACACTGGTGGAGCTGTAGTCAGAACACAATCCCCTCCAGACCAGTCTAGCACCCTTTACCACTGGAAGCCTTCCTCCTTGAAACTGCAAAGACAGTGCCAAAATTCACTGTCTAACACAGCTCTTATCTCATGTGATCATTTCAATCCTAAAACCACAGAATGTTTTTTATGTGCGGACATATCCTTGATGATTCCTAACAGACATGCATTCAAACAACAATTAAATACGAAGGACACGTGAAAGATATATTTTTCTCACTGAAATCCAGCTTGAAGAGCGCTCACATTCTTGTCTTTATCCATCCGTGCTAAAGTAGTAGCCAAAACTGAGATACATCGGTTATCAAGTTGATTGAGCTTCTCCTGTTAAAAGTTTTGACAATGTCAGATTACTTCAAACCAGTAAAAGTTTCAGAAAAGCAAAACTGACCACTCTTAATCTGTACCTGCCATTTTCTTTTTCCCCTCAAAAGTCAATTTACAAGCTTTAATTCTGCAGAGCCCACCAGGTCTCACATCAGTCAAACTTAGTTGATTTGGAAGGGGTAATGATTTTTGAGATATTTCTCTTTTAAATCTGAAATCAAGCAGTGGTTTCAAAAGTTAAGGAAATTAGTTTAGGAAATTCCTTAATTTCTAATTAAGGAAATTAGAAGCACACACAAATGAATTGTGGGAACTGCTTCCATGGAACATCAGACTAGACCAGGGATGTAATCCAACTCTCTCTGATGCTGCACAGCTTCCCAGATTTACCCACTGGTAAATCAGCCCAAATTTAGGAGAAGGATTTTCACACTTACCTGGCACACTCTCACCAAGGTCTGGACCAGGAGCGTGTTCTGGGGCACGCCGAGGTTCACCAGGGCGTGCAGGCTGAAGACCAGGTCACCGCGGGTCATACCGCGCGCGCCGCGCAGCAGCTGCTGGCACAGCTTGGCGAAAGCCGGGTGCTCGAATATCAGCTGCTTCTCGTAGCGTTGCTGCTCTTCTGACAGGTTTCTGAAGAGCCTCCAGGCCATGGTTAGAGAGTTTGTGTAGTGCTTAATGGAAACAGCCGCCTCTGAAGCCAAGTCCAGCGCATCGCAAGGGCAGGTGCACTTCTGGAGACTGGTAAAGAACGGGTCATTGTGATCCACTACATGCTTCTCTTTGAAGCTCCCAGAATCATCCAACTTTTCAACTTCCAAGGAGCTCTGGGAAGCCTTCTCATTCACCAAAGCCTCTGCACCTGTGCTATAAACATCTGTCTTTTGAGACAGAAATCGAAGAGATGATCCATGCAGAGAAGGCAGAATATTTAAAAGTAATTTCCTGAAGTTCACATTTCCTAAGGGATCCTTGTATCTGCCAATCCATAAAATGTGTTTTCTTGTTGTGGCTGAAGATTTGGGAGTGAGCACAGAACTGTACCTATGCACACATCTAACAGTATTTAACAAGTAACTTATTTTATTATTCATTTCTGCTAATGTCTCATGAATAGATTTGAAATGCCAACTCAAAGTAAGAGATCCGATGACATTCTACCAATGGAAATAGTTCTGGAGAAACTGCAAAGGTCACTCATCTGTAAAAACAATTTAAAGTTATGGATCAGTTATAAGACTTTCAATTCCCACAGAGTCAATTGTCAAATTTGCGCACTTTTACAGGAAGGGAGAAGATTTGGTAAAAGATTCCTGGAAAATGGTTCGCAGAGAGGCTTTTATTTGGTCTCCTACATTTCAGTCAAACATCTCAGCACAAGGACAGCCCGGGCATCAACTCTTGCTTCCTCCTTGCTGCTCTACCTGAGAGCTCTGCCGGGAAGCAGAGTCTTTTCCTAAAGGACGTTTCTCCAGGCACACGCGTCTCCCGACAGGGCTCTGGAGGCTCCCTGCAGACCTTCAGCAGCGGGTGTGGGGATCCCGCCCGCCAGCCTGTCCCAGCCTGCCCGCCATCCCACGGGAAAGCCGCCTCCACGGCACACCCGCGGGCGCTCGCTCTTCCCGGCGCCGGGGAGAAGCCGCTGGCTTTCGGGATCACTTCCCGCTGGCCCTGGGAGCGCTGCCCAGCAGAGCGGGACACTACACGGGGACAGAGGTCTTTCGGCGGCTCCGCAGCGGCTCGGAGCACGGGGGAGGGCCGGGCCGGGGCTGCGGCGGCCGCTGTTACCTCGCACGCGGCGCCGCCGTGACACTGGGCCCGCTGCGCCGCCAGCTCCCGGCGGGCCGCGCGAGGCGGACGGCGCCTGCCGAGGGACAAACTGCCGTGGCGCGCGCCGCGTTGCTGAGCAACGCCAAAGCGGCCGTTGGAGGGCGGCGCGAGCATGGCCAAGTTCGTGGTGGCCGGTGAGGGGAGAGCGGGACCCGGGCGGGGCAGCCCCGGCGGCGGCACCTCCTCGTACCGGGACCCGGGCGGGGCAGCCCCGACGGCGGCGGCACCACCTGGGCAGGGCAGCCCCGGTGGCAGCGGCACCTTGTACCGGGAGCCGGGCGGAGGAGCTGGCTGTGCTTGCAGCAGCCGCCCCTCTCTGCGGGCTCCCCCCGTGCCCTCCTCTGCCGCTCTCCGGGAGCCATGTCCGCACGGCGCGCAGCCTCAGCCGGTCCCGGGTCAGCGTTCCCCCTCATCCCGCCGGTGAGGCGTCAGCCTCCCTGCTGCTGTCCCCCCAGGAGTGGCCTCCTCGGCCCCTTGGACGCTGTCTCGGGAGTCTGTTTCACCTGCAGAATTACCTACCTTAGCTGGCTCACATTAAACGTTTGGTCTTTTAAGCCCTTTACAGTGAATGACGAAATCATCCAATTGTGCTGCTGTTGCTATGTTCACAGGTAAGGCAAACTGTCCTTACTATGCCAAAGCTGAACTCCTGGCTGACTATCTCCAGACTAACTTGCCCAACTTCAGGGTTCACAAGATTACCCAGCACCCTGACAAGTGGGAGGTAAGGGATTGTAAGTCAAGTCGCTGGTAGGTGCCCCAGTGCTCTACGAAACAGGAAATGTGCTTATCTGTAGTATGTTTCTTCTTCTATTAGCGTTTTGCTATGTGGGTAGAGGTGCTGCAGAAGCAGCTTTGGCTATGAGAGCCAGCCAGAGGAGAGGTTACAATGTTTTGAGCAACTGACATCTCTGAGTTTTACCACAGAAGATGGGCACAAAGTGTGGACCAGCCTAAAGGTGTATTATGTCAAGAAAAAGTTCAAGGTGGTTTTGCTTGGTTGGTTGGTTTGGTTTTTTTTTTTTGGGGGGGGGGTTATTTGTTTGTTTTTGTTTTGATTTTGTTGCTGTTGATTGTTTTGATTTTTGTGTTTTGTTTTGTTTAAAAGTGTAAATGGCTGTTCAGCCCGTAAATTTTTTGCTCACTGTGATTACAATGTACCCTCAGAGTTGTTAGTTGTCAAGAGCCTTTGTGGCATTCAAGGGCTTTGAATTACACTGGAAGCATGAAGTTAACTACCACTAAATAAATAAATAAATAAATAAATAAATAAATAAAATTTAAGTTCAATATTTGTTTACAGAGCAGATGGGCCTGTCTGAGTACTTACGCTGTAGATATGCTGCCTATAAGGCTCCAAAAAAACTGCAGTCTTACTCCACGAGATAGACAGTACTATGGTATTTATTACCTTGTATATTTTGCTTGACACCTTCACCAGTAACTTGAACAGTTAGATGAAAAGCAGTTAACCTCTTCACCTTACTTACTTTCTGTGGCTGAGTAAGAATCCTCAGATAACACACTGCTTCACAACATTGTTGTCTTCTGTACCACTAAGACAACTAAGTGAAATCAAGACCTTGAGGTGAGGTATCCCAGTGTATCACCATACCTTGCTTTGTGTTGTTCCCCCATTTTGTACCCACTGGTGCATAAATTCTGAAGGACCTTGTAATTATATATTGAGAGGAAATAGTAAGAATGCTTGTAGCTGTAATATTTAAATGTTATCAAATGTGATGTATTAAAACATCTGGTGGGGATGTTTCCATCAGCAGTGGCTTCATGACATTTGTGAAAGAAATGGATGGGAACACAGACAATGTCCTATCATTTGGAGAGAACTGTTGGACCGTGGAGGGAAGGGTCAGCTTCTGGGAGGACTTAATGATTTTCTGAAATATGCTCAGGTAATAAGCTGCCTTTAATACTGTAAGCCCATGTTTTACAACATTGTTTTTCCTTTTTCCTCCTTCAAATATAAAATAAAGCTTGATGAGTTTGGGCTGCCATTTGATTAGAGATCATCCTTTTTGTTCTTAGCAATATTATGGCATCACTTCAGTGATGCTGAGTGAGGAAATGTTAAATATTGCTGAGGAGAACCTGCAGGCATATCTTGAAATTGTAAAAGAGGATGAAGAGATTAAAAGTCTTATCAAGCCTATGCAGATTTGGATCACCAGGTGAGAGTAAAGAGAGTATCTGTGAACTTTTACTCTGTTCAGAAGAATGCACTTTTTCCTATCACATGTAACAGGTGTAATCATCTGAAGTTAAACACAAATCCCTGTAATTTGATGATTTGACTTGGGTTCTGCACCCCTCACCATGAGCAATGAGTATATAACTTAAAAAAAATTTATGCTTTTGTTACATTTTACACCACTTCAAATGAGGGGTATGAACAGGCATAATTTAGACCTCAGCTCAGTTCAGGGAAAAGCAAATATTTACAAAATTAGCTAGAAATTTTATGGTGCATTTATCTTGCATTAAATGTTGTTGGAAATATTAGAGTAAGTAAAGTCTCTGCAGCTTTACCTTTAGAAATTCCCATGTTTCTAGTAGCCCTCATAGAGCATCTTCAAAAGTTGTGGTTCTATAAAGACATCAATTTTTAAATGACGGCATTGACTGAAATGCACAGGATGGAGAAGCCTTCAAATGAAAGGAGGACCCAACTGTTTTAATTCTTAACCTGTTAAAATGATGAAAAGAGCAGTAAAGGATCCAAGCTAATAGTATCTTTAAATGTAATCAAATACAAAATGAACACCTTTGTGTTTATGTAATACTTCCAAACAAGCAGTGGTTCATTGTTAACTGCAACTTTTCTACATCCTCTCTTGCTAGTGCATCAGTTCCAATCTCTTATCATCTGATCCCTCTGTTGGCAAATGGAGAAGTGTTTGGGATGACCACAGAAATCAGTATCCATTTGCTTGACACTGACCAGTTTGAGGAAATTCTTCGTGGTATTGTAATGGAAGCTGAAGACATGGCATTCCCACTTCTCCGCAGTATTTCGGAGCACACAAAAATAGATCAGGCTTTTATTGATGCTGATATTGTCATTGTTCTTGATGATGTTCTCTTAAACCTTGAAGTCCAATCCCGTGAGAACTACATCAGAGAAGTGAGTGAAATCTGCCAAGTGTATGCTTCCTTGATTGAGAAGAATGCCAAGAGTGAGGTCAAAGTCATTGCATCAGGAAAAACCTTCGCAAACCTTAAGGCAACAATGTTGAGGACATATGGCCCATCCATTAGGCCTGAAAATATCATTGCTGTTGCAACATCCTGGGAAAGTGCAGCTAAAGCCATGCTGGCCAGGAAGCTGCATATGAACACAGCAGGTGAATGTTTATGTAGCATTTGGGGAATTCAGCGCACCCTTGGGAGTACACATTTCATTCCAGAATGCTGTTGATGTGCATGCAGAAATGCACAGCGGTGCCCACACTGAATTTTTTGGCTGTACAGAATGTCAGAGTGTCTTTTGCTTGCTCTGAGATGCAGCCCTGCCACTCTGGTGTGTATTTCATGCTGGAAATATGCTAAGGAAGACAATTGTTTTGCAGATTGGGAACTAGGACTTCAAGATTGCATTTGCGCTCTGTAATCCATTGTTATTTTGGAGCTGTGAAGAAACATGACAACATACTGCTGTGCAGATTATGAGAGTAAAGTAGAACTGTGTTGTATTATTTTGAGGTTAATTAACTTTCATTTTCAGGTCAATTGTTACAGTTTTGTTATATTTGCACAGTTCTGCACTGCGTTGCAAAGGTGTGCTCTGACAGTCTGCTCAGCATCAGAATTCTGTAAGTGTTGCATAGCTAGAACTGGTCATTGATGACAAGTCTAGATATTTTGGAACCTAATAAAATAGAAAAGCAAGTTAATAAGCTGAATAGGCTATCAGCATGTTATTTGAGAAAATCCTTTTGCACCAAAGCAGGTAGGTTTGGTTTTTTTTAATGATTTTTTTATTGTTTAAAAATTTGTTTTTACAGGAGTTTAAAAGGAATGTTACTGTATGTTTGCAATATGATTTGTTACTGTTTTAAGAGTTAAATATATACTAGATTTTGACTATTATTTACAGTAACATGATATAAATTAAAGGTGCTTTTCCAGTTTGTGATGAGGTTTCATATGTTACACAGAACTTGGTTGCATTTTTCAGATCAAACAATTTCTGCTAGCAAGGCAGGGCACAGATTTGAATAATTCATTTTGAAAAGGATTTCTGAAACCCATTTTTCTGAAAGTATTTGTCTCTTCACTTTCCTTTGTTACAGGAGTCAAAGATGTGATTGTTTGGGGCAATATTTCTGGATCTAACTACATTGATTTGTCACACGCAAAACTTTGTGGATATGACTGTGCTATTTGGGGCCCTCCTACTTTTCCACGTCCTTTGTTGAACATGATTTATGATAGGTACAGTACAGATTTATTTCTTTCAAGTAAAATTAAATAACTGCTTTTAATCCATGTTTATCTCAATTGTGTAATAAAACACCAATAAAGGTTTTTGTTTTCAAAATTTGTCTTTACTGATTGGCACTGTACATAAAGGAAAACACAAGTTGAGGTACTCCATCTGCAAAAGAAATTAGGTAGTTCCTAGTGCTGTACATAGTTCTGACTCTCCTGCCAACTCTGTTTATAACTATACTTCTCCTACATTTTAAGTGGGTTTTTCTTATATCATGAGCAGTTTATAAGAAGTAATGGAAGTCCAGGTAGTGACTTGGATGTCTAGTTTGCATGAAGGAACTTTGAAATAGTATTAAACAGATATTTGTACCTGGATTACATGGAATAGGTCTGAGCAGACTAATGTTGTCAGTTTCCCAAAACAGATGATTTGTTAATATATGTGAAGAGGATACCTGGCAGCTAGATAGCTTTCTGTGGAGAGAGCAGTAGCAGAGAAAGGGTGGGCGCAGTGAGAGGGGAGCAGATGTGACATACACCCAGGCCTGGCTATCTGGAGCTCCCACTCTGGTCTAGACTTGACATTTACTGGAGAGCAGACATTTCTATGTTCTAGGCTTGTATTGAGCCTCGCGCAGACTGGTTCATGGCTGGGTTCTTACATAAGACNAGGCAAGTAGGGCTTGTTACTTTTTAAGCTACTTTTTGTCAGACCTTTTTTTTCTCTCTGTAGAAATGCCTTGCTTTCAGCAGTGAAGTTTGAGTAAGTTTGGACTATTTTCTTTCCTCGAGTTTAGTTCTTTTTTTCTTTAGGAAACTACTCTTCCTGCAGCCATCTTAGTTTTTCATCTGTTTTTTCTCCATTTTTTTGTTGGTAGCGAATGGATCTGTTCAGAATTGCAGTCTGCACAGAGTGCACTGAGTTCCCGGGTGTCCCGTTGTGCAGGAATGTTACCTGCCCATGCTGTAGCCACGGTACTGCGATACTGGTACCATGGCTCTCCTTCTGAGGAGATCATTTCTGTAGGAATACTTAGTGAAGGTAAAGCTATTTTTGCTTCACATATTCTCTTGTAGCTTTGCCCTGTATATAATAGCTTTCCCCTATCTATAATGTTATTTTTTAATCAATATTTTTCATTTAATAAAAACTTGTAAAACAAATCATGTGAGGCTGAGAGTTTGTTTCATCATAAGAACTTCAAATCTAACAGAGCTTGTGATAATGCTCACTTTTTACAGGCGTCTCTTAGATTAATATTGTCTTTTTGCAGATGATCTCATAGTCTTTTAGTTTAAATGCTTTTCTGATGTATGTTTTGTGCAAGAACTTTTTATAGTTCTTAGAGGCTAGGCTATGAAAGTGTGTTCTTCTTGTGTAGTTATGTATACTTATAAATGGAATATTTCACAGCAGCCATTTAACCCTGAAGAAATAAATATTTTTTCCCCTTTTTTAAGATGTACAACCAATACAGCAATTGTGTTATTACAACACAGGAAAGACACCTGTTAAAGATAGTCCAGAGGAGGGCCACACAAAATGATCACAGGGATGAACGCCTCTCTTATGAAAACAGGCTGAGAGAGTTGAGGTTGTTCAGCCTGGAGAAGAAAAGGCTCTGGAGAGAGCTTATAGCACCTTCCAGTGCTTAAAAGCTCTTATAAGAAAGATGGGGACAAACGTTTTAGCAGGACTTGTTGCAACAGGACAAGGGTAATAGATTTAAAGTGAAGGAGGGTCAATTTAGATTAGACATAATTAAGTTTTTTACAATGAATGTGGTAAGACAATGGAACAGGCTGCCCAGAGAGGTGGGAGAGCTTTCAACCCTGGAAACATTCAAGGTCAAGTTGAATGGGGCTCAGATACATTTGAAGATGTCCCTGCCCATGGCAGGAGGGTTGAACTAGAGACCTTTAAAGGTCCCTTGCTGCCCAAACCCATCTGATGCTATGATTCATGCACATCTAACTAAAGTACGAAGTTAAAGTAAAAGGGACATTCTTTTTTGAACTGTAGATTGAAAAAGGCAGTCTCCATTTATAATGAGATCTTACAGTTGTAGACTTTTGCAAGTCTGTAGGACTTAAAGTTAACACTGGTGAGGTTGTAATCAGAAATAATGTGTTTTGTCATATTTTCCCCCTCTTCTTCAGGTCAGTTTTGCATTCCTGAAGGAATCATCTTCTCTATGCCAGTGAGGTTCCAGAATGGTAACTGGACAGTCGTGACAGAATTAGAAATTAATGAAACGACCCTAAAAGTTCTGGAACGCTT
>VYZR01115312.1:0-57129 GCA_013400675.1 Oxylabes madagascariensis
TTTTTTTTTTTAATTATAAAATGAGATGGAGCAGCCAAAAGAATGAGTGAAGTCAGATCAAAGATGATAAATTGAGTCTGATGAGATGAAAACTTTACCTATTTCAAATACCCAACTGAAAGTCTAATTTCGCAGAAAATTCTTTCTTTAAAAAAAAGAGAGAGAGAGGAAGAAAAAAAACACAAGAGAAATGAAAAGAAAAACATGCCATAGCCAATAAGTTGTGAAAAACTCTGGAGACTGGCACTTTCAAATGCTTGGCAGGTTTTTAAGCCAATTTTTATTTAGTCCACTATAACTGTTGGAGGGTCTGTGATTCCCAACTGTTTCACATCAGAGAATGAAAACAACTATAGCCCAGCCAAGACCACATTGGTGACTGCCAGCCCCTTTATGTGCCAAACATGAAAGCAACAAGTCCAGATGCTTTGATCCCAGCATTTTTGGATTTAGCCCAGAATGTTTTTAACTCATGTTAGGACAACATACATTATAACTGGAAATCAATCAATAGCACTGTGACCTTCAAACACAGTAAATGTTTGGAGTTAGTTTCTGAGCATGTAATCTAAATTGGGGATTGGAAGTTGGAAGCAATCCTAACCTAACAGAAAAAAAAAAAAANTGGTGACTGCCAGCCCCTTTATGTGCCAAACATGAAAGCAACAAGTCCAGATGCTTTGATCCCAGCATTTTTGGATTTAGCCCAGAATGTTTTTAACTCATGTTAGGACAACATACATTATAACTGGAAATCAATCAATAGCACTGTGACCTTCAAACACAGTAAATGTTTGGAGTTAGTTTCTGAGCGTGTAATCTAAATTGGGGATTGGAAGTTGGAAGCAATCCTAACCTAACAGAAAAAAAAAAAAGTGTATAGTTTTAAAATCTGGAGTTGCAAGGAAGCAACAAATGAAGGTTTAATTGTCTAGGGAAAGATTATCAGGCACTGGAGATGCATCTGATGTGGAGGGAGGGTTGGAAAAGCCCAAGGAGCAAAGCAAAGCCATCCACCCAAGCATGGTGGAGAAACAATAAATGGGACAATGTGGGAGAAATAAACACAGATAAATAAATAATTATAACCCTTGCCCACTCTGGACATGGTTGGTCTTCACTCCACACTGAGGGTGCATAGGGCAGGGTGAAAAAAAAGGGTGAGGAGATGCCCATGGGGAACAGGCATGGAAAACCCATCCATGCATCCCAGGAAAATTTATGCCCACTATCTGCATGCTGGACATTTCACATGAATCCTGAGTGACAGCCCCACGCTGAGGGACTCCTTTGACAAAGTTTGTAGCAAGGAAAAAAAAAAAAGAACAGATTTATTTGCAAATATAGCTGTGTTACAGGCCAGGCTTTAGCCTGTGTTATAGACAAACACATGATCCCTCTAACCTTCACACTGCTGCTACATCACTGGACCAACACCTGATGTGCACCGATTTAAATCAAGGTCTGACCTCTGCAGGGAAGAAGTGGCTTCAAAAGGTAATTAAAATAATTTAATCTCTTTTTCTTTTTTTCTTCTGCAATATGATTTAATTGTATTGCCACTAAATACCAGTCTAGACAAGGTCTTGTTTAAAGCTTTTAAAATCCCTGAGTAGTTTTACCTATTAGTGATTATAAGTAGCTGTTGGCATGTGGATCAAGCTCACACAAAGCTCTCTTATAGTAGTGTTCCCAAACCCTATCACAAGGAATAAAAAACACCCAAAAAGACAAAATCAGAAATGACCAAAAAAAAAAAAAAATTCTTCAGCTAGAAAAGCAAGTTATTTTTAGCAAATATGAAATATGTAATAATGCAAATCACAAATTGTCGAACAGCTGTGTCAATAAAACACCAACCCCATGCCCAGCCTGGTTGTCACCTGCGGTTATGGGGACACAGGGACAGTGGTGATGGCAGAAAGGTGTCCATCCTTGTAGTATGGAATGGGAAACGCAGGGAAAGGAGAAAGCCAGGTCAGTGGGCACATGGAAACCACTGGGGGAGGACACACTGCCCTCNCCCATGGGGAACAGGCATGGAAAACCCATCCATGCATCCCAGGAAAATTTATGCCCACTATCTGCATGCTGGACATTTCACATGAATCCTGAGTGACAGCCCCACGCTGAGGGACTCCTTTGACAAAGTTTGTAGCAAGGAAAAAAAAAAAAGAACAGATTTATTTGCAAATATAGCTGTGTTACAGGCCAGGCTTTAGCCTGTGTTATAGACAAACACATGATCCCTCTAACCTTCACACTGCTGCTACATCACTGGACCAACACCTGATGTGCACCGATTTAAATCAAGGTCTGACCTCTGCAGGGAAGAAGTGGCTTCAAAAGGTAATTAAAATAATTTAATCTCTTTTTCTTTTTTTCTTCTGCAATATGATTTAATTGTATTGCCACTAAATACCAGTCTAGACAAGGTCTTGTTTAAAGCTTTTAAAATCCCTGAGTAGTTTTACCTATTAGTGATTATAAGTAGCTGTTGGCATGTGGATCAAGCTCACACAAAGCTCTCTTATAGTAGTGCTCCCAAACCCTATCACAAGGAATAAAAAACACCCAAAAAGACAAAATCAGAAATGACCAAAAAAAAAAAAAAATTCTTCAGCTAGAAAAGCAAGTTATTTTTAGCAAATATGAAATATGTAATAATGCAAATCACAAATTGTCGAACAGCTGTGTCAATAAAACACCAACCCCATGCCCAGCCTGGTTGTCACCTGCGGTTATGGGGACACAGGGACAGTGGTGATGGCAGAAAGGTGTCCATCCTTGTAGTATGGAATGGGAAACGCAGGGAAAGGAGAAAGCCAGGTCAGTGGGCACATGGAAACCACTGGGGGAGGACACACTGCCCTCAGGCTGGGGGTGTCACCTGCTGGTGGGAACACCTTTATTCCAGGGAGCACAGCGAGCAGGAGCAGGGCTGGGGAGGGAAGGAGAACTCATTCTGGGGCGGGCAGAGGCAGCACCACCCCTGGACTGAGCCTGGGCGTGGTTATGTGAGCTCCAAACCACCGCAGGATGACCGTGTTCTTCATGGTTTGGCTTTTACCTCTCACATCTGGGCTCCGCACACCTGTATTTCTCACACCTGGACCTCTCACACCTGTGCTCCCCTTGCCCTCTAAGCACAGCCCACACCCTCTCTGCTTTTCCAGGTCACCATACTCTCAGTGGCCCCTTTTTAAGAAAAGAGAAGATGCCCCAAGTGTCACAGGGGATCCAAAAGTGTTTTCATGAGCCTCCAGCCCTTCACTGCCAGGAAAAATGTTTTTTGTCAATACTAGGAGAAAATAACATGGTGGTAGATAATTGCCCTCGTTTGTCAGTCTGAGCTGATGACTTTCCCGTTTCATTTCCTCCTGTGTAATGTTACAGGGGACATATTTGAGATATTCAGCAAGGACTGAAGCAGGGAAGTCTGCAGGAGTGTTTAGTGGGAGGTCAGGAATTTTTAAGAGGTATTATTACAAGGCAGTGTGGTTTGGGTCATGTTTCTTGTAGACATCTTGTCAGGAAACTTTTTGAATAATAAATTATAATCTTTTTTATATATTATACAAGCTTATTAAACTTAATCTTCCGAGCATAAAAATCAATTTTGAAAATATCATCAGACAAACTCAGAAACTAAACAAACAACATAGAAACATAAAAAAGAAGAGAAATAAAACATATGCTGGCCAGAGTTTTAGAGACAGTAGCCACAGCACAGCAGATTTTAATTAGCAGCTACCTGCAGTGGCAGTGGCCTGGGATGAAATGTTTTGATGTGTGTAAATGTTTCTATAAAACAGTTGAAGCTTTCTTAGATCCTGTATCACTTTTTCCCTGAGCATTGCGGTTTTCCAGCATGGACATTTCACAGACTGGGATCTCAGGAAGATCTGAAGTCTTTGCTTTCTGTCTTTGTTTCTCCAGTCGTAAATTGAGGATACTTATATTTATTTACTATGAAAGTCTCTTAGTGCTTCCAAAAACCCAGTATTTAATGACTGGGTAGGACCAGCAGTTGTGGTAGCAATAGTTGAAGGCACAATTTTGCCGTAAATCCTGCTCACACTCAGACTTGAAAGATAACTCCATATTTAGTGATACAGAATTCCTGTTTGAAATATTTCTGCTGTGCCATCTTTTGTTAAAAATATTCTTGAGCTTAACCAGCACAGACCTTTTCAGAAGTCCAAAGCAAGCAGTTTCTGCTCATGCTGCCAAATGTCTCCTGCAAGTGGCAGGGCACTGCTGAGTCTGGCTCACCCAAGGCACTTCACAAACTGAATCCTTAAAGGTGGCTTCGTGACCAAAGCTCCAGCTCTGCAGGGATTTCCTCATGGCAGGACCTCAGCTCTGGTTTCCATGTGGGGAAATTTGCTTTATCATCACCTCTTCCCTTCCAGATGGGTCAGGACTGCCCAAAATCATGTCAAAAAGCAGTGATGGAACCACTGACATCACTTTGTGTCCCAAAAAGTCATGGGATGATGAGGTGGGTCTTGAAGAGCTTTTGGAGAAGGAGGAGATGCCCAGCACCATGCTCATCCCTTGTTCATCCCAAGGGACTGACTTCATGGCACTGAAAGAGATGGAAAAGCAGGATCAATGCAGTCTGTGAGTCAGGAGCTCATTGTAAGGGCTGATAATGTCTGATAAAGTCAGGAGCAAATCCATCTTCCTGAGCACAGCCTGATTTATATAATTTATAAAGGCTGAGGTATGCTTGGAGTCCTCTACATAAATGCTGCCCCAAGTCAGGCAGGTGGCTGCTGATTCTGCTTAAAGGAATGCCTGCAAATTACTGGGATATCCCTAAATTCATGTGCACTGTGGATCTAAATGGGAGAGACAATCTATTTAAGTGTGCGTGCGTGTGCCCCACCTTCTGTGCCTGTGATGCTCACTTCTGGGCTCGTATTTCTGCCCTGAATTCCCTGGAGCCCAAAATGAGCCCAAAATTGTCTTGCAGTCCACACCCCCACCCACATCCCCAGGGAGGTCACTCTGTCCCGTGGAGTAATCAGATGCAGAGGATGCACCGTGTCCTGTCCTGATTTACACCCTGCACAGTCCAGCCCTGCCCCCAGCTAGCACCTGGTCAGCAGATAATATTTATTGTGATATAAATCAGGGAGCCCCTTTCCAATGTAAATAGTATCAAAAGGATTTGACCCTAGGCACTAATTTCCTGTCGTAGTCTGTAGTCTAATAGAGTGTTCTTGTAAAATTCAGCTTTTCTTCAAAGGTGCCTTTTTCAAACTCCTGATGGAGGTCGGTGAAGTGATGGATTGTGAATCTCCAGCCTCAGATTGAGGGTGAATGTAATTCAGGTAATTATGTTCTAGGCACTATTACATATTAGAGATAACTATAGATTTGTATTATCTGCTGTGTCACATTTAATTGGTGGCTCTTGGTGTCATGTCAGAACTGAAGACACATAAAGCTTTTTAATGGGAAATCTGATCTCACCCGGGGGCATCTTCTGTCTGCAGTCATTCTTCTCTATCCCAGGAAACAGCTCTATTCATCAGTACCACAGCACCTCTTGATGAAAAAAATCTGCAAGTGGTCATGAGGAGGTGCTAGAAGGCCTAGGATGAATGGGTAGATGGACAGGACAGTATGGAAGATATCAAGGAACCAAGAGTTTATTCTCTTGCCATGCTAATTGCCTGCGTTTGAATTTCTGTCCATTTCTGCCTATTTGTGTAAGTTTTCAAGATAAGAAGAATTACACTATATTGGTTCAGAGATGACCATATTGGCTCTCGTCTTATTTTTGGATCTGTTGGTCTTCCTATAACACAAATAATAACTATGGAATACTACCAGACACTGGGGATTCTTTAAAAATTTTATTTCAAAGTGAGATCCAGATCCAGGCTTAGAACAAGAATTTCTGGCACGGGCACAGAACAGGAAAGGGAATTGTATGATCCTTTAATTAACCGTGGACCAGGCAAGATACGTTGGCAAATCCCACTGAGGAGCTGCTGATTCCAGCCATGTGCTACAAGGGGACCTCGCATTCTCCTGGAGGAAACATCCTTACAGCTGAACCACACAGCTCATCAGCCCCACATAGCTGGCTGGATTTATCCTCTGCAAATTCTCATCCCCATGTGCAGAGCCAGTCCAATGTTGTTAAGCTTGTGAAATTTGATGGGCTCACAGCACGAGGCAGTTCAGCTGCTGCTATGCGAGATCCCCGTCTATGTTCAGGTTTATTGAAAACCTCATGTCCCATCTGTTTCTAGATGCTCCTTTCATGTTCCTCATCTCTTTAGGCTGTCTTTTCCAAAGAGCTCGTTGGATCCATGTGGACTTAATAAGTGATTTTGGTGTGTGCGCATGAGCTCAAGGACCAAGATGTCTTATTTCATGAAAGTCTGTCACTGATTTATTCCTCCTTCTGCTGCCCTGCTTCCTGTTCATTTCTCCTCGCACTTCCAGAGCGAGGGACGCTGTTTACATTAAGGATGTTTCTTGTGTTTACAGATGGGGCAGCATTTGTAAATTATTCCAAAGAGTTGTTGCTTCCAAGGAGCCTCTTCAGGCTTTCAAGAATGGCTCTCACCATGTTAGTGCTTTGTGCTCACTGTTTGTTTTGAATTTGTTTTATACGTCCTAAAAACGTCCCATGGGACCAGCCAACTCCTGATGCTGTTACAACCTCCCTCCCCACCATTTTCTGGTGGCTGGACAGCCAGGAATGCATGTGGACACTGGATCCAGCAGGATTTGTCTTCTTCTTGTGTGGAATCGAGCGTGACACTCAGCCAGGGGGGTTTATTTCAGAAAGGCACCGTTCCACCTCCTCTCTGTCCCCCATGTGTGTTGAGTGAGTCTCTACATCATAACTGGGAGCACTGGAGTTCTATAAAAGCACTGCCTTTTCTTCCAGAAAAAGGAGCAAAACCACACTGGGTCTGTGTTTCATTGCTTTGTGTTCTTTGTCATTTGAGTTCTGCTTGAAAGATACATTTGTTGTTTTGGGCATTTTCAAGTTAATTAAAAATATAGTGAAGGAACAGATCAGCCAGAGGCATGGATCCTCCTAGAAGTCCTTCTGCCACTCGTGGTAGAGTTTTTCATTCTCTTGACATCTGAACCATAGAGAGCCAGTGGAAATAAACACACTTTATCAGCTAGATGTGCATGCACTTGTCATGGAAGAGTGGACACAAATTTGAATCGACTGCCATCCTTTTTATCCTGGGATGCAGGAGGATATATTTTCCCTACCATCTTGACATAGTTTTGCATAGCCTGAAATAAAAAGCACATGTTTGCATGAAGGCGAAGTGCACCGATATCTAAACTGTCAAAGAGGAACAGCAACCAAGCCAAATATCTTTGGCTAAATGAGGCAGGAATTCAAAGCTGAGCACTGTTGATGAAGAAAATGCCAAATTCATTGTCACTGCTTGTAGATTTTTTATAAAAGAGGAGCGTTGTTGGCTGATTTCAGCAGGCAAATCTAACCTGGGGCGTTGCTGAACCAGTGAGACCTGCAAATGCATGTGGCAGCTGGTAGAAAGCAGCTGATGGCTTTTGGAAAACCTCCCCTGAGCAGGAGCATGTCTATGTCTTCTAAGTCAAGCATTCACCTCCTACTTGTTGAATAACTTTATTTAAATTATGCTAGACCCAGTTTCTTGGATGAGATGGAAAACTGAGGTCTTAACCTCTTCTTTTATGGGGTTTTTTGGGGTTGTTTTTTTCTTTTTAATCTGATTTTAAACTTCACAATATCCCAATGTTCTTACTAAATTGCTGACATTTATACTCAGTCAAATCCTGGGGGAATTATTTTAACCATTTCTTCTCCAAAGTAAATTCCCCTGGGAGGAATTAAACTTAGCAGAAATATTTGTCTGAACAAGCACAGGGGGAGAAGTTTTAAAAGACACTGCACTTGCTGGAGCTTCTTACGTTTGTGTGAACTGTGAAAAGTAACTAAAGTCACTAAATAGATATTTAAAACCTCAGTTTTGGCAAAAGCCATCTCCATCTGGAGATAGGTACAGAGAAGCTGTTGCAATCTGAAGCATGGAGAAGTTACAGAGTTTGTTTAGAGAAGAATTTTGAATTAAACACAGAAACCTACATAGGTATGGGTTTAATACACACAATTTCAGTTTTAAACATAATCCTTGAGCCAAAATTTAGGTAGAGCTGCTGGTGCTGAAATACTATCCAGGAAAAGGTCTGAAAGGAGCTGATACTTCTGTGATAATGCAGCTTTGGGTACTTGATTATTCTTTCCATTTCTGTTTTTACTATGCTCCATTACCAGCAAAATATGCAATGTCAGTCCAGCTCTACCAGTTTTGAAGTGCTGCTTGAGAATTGTAGGAATCTTTTGGCAGGAAAAATGTATCTTTCATATGAAATTCTATGACTATCAAGATAAGTTTCAAAAATATTTTCTTTCTCAAAGAACTGCAGATCAAGCACTGCTCTGCAAACTGACACTCGGGATGAAGCAATGAGCCCGAGCTGCCCGAAAGCAAAGTGAAGAGGCTACAAGTCCATAAATTTGCTGTTATCTGACTGCCTTTCCAAAAGGTACTTGAATTGATTTGTGCTCTTGGAAATACCATTTTCTGTGTCAACACGGTAGGACAGTGCTGCCAAAAAGCCCCTCATCCTTCTGGGGAAAGTGGCAGCTCAGAGGTGGATGTGCCTGGCTGACATGAGCTCTTATCCCCGCTTTTTTCTGGCTGTAGCTCCCCAGGAGTTGCCAGCCTTTGGGATTCAGTTCCTGCTGTAATGGATTTGAGCAGGAGGCCCTTAGAGAGTCAGTTTTCAAGCCAGCTTGACCATCCATGCCTTGAGTTTTAATACAACATGCAGCACCTTTGATGTAAAGAGAAAGTTGGGCTCCCCCTTGGCCATTATGGGAAATATTATCTTTCAAAAGAAGGGCAGCATTTACATCTTTTAAAAAATCAATTCAAGATCAGAGGCAATGACTTCCAATGCTATTTTTCTTTCAAGTTTTCAGTACCCTGAACCATCTGAGCTCACCCAATAATGGTGATCACTTCAGCTGATCAGTTCCTAGGTAGCCTCCACCAAGATGTATTTGGTTAAGGTACCATGCTATGCCAGTATTATTTTGGGATGGACAGTTTTCTGATGTTTGATTGCCCTGGGCAAGACATTTTTGGTGAATCATTATACCAAAATGCAAAGAAGGTAACTTGAGAAAGATGCTTATGTTTCTGTAGCACTTTGCAGCAGATGTCTCCTATTTACTGCTTTATTTTATTGCTTAATGACTGGATCTCGAGTAATTGAGAGATTTGACAGATATTTATTTGTAAAACGTGATTCATTTACTCAGACATTGTGAAACAGTTTCATGCCAGTTCTAGATATTTTAGTAGAACTTTCTAAAGATGCAAACATTCAAGTAAATTGCTCATGTCAGTAGCACATCCACTTTTTACTGTTCTTTACTGCACACAAATATTTGAGTTGACAAAAAAGCGCTGGTGAACAGACTACAGGGACTTCTGAACTTTAATCAACCACAAGCACTGGCAGGGTTCAGAAGTAATTTCCTAACTATGAATCACCTGCAGACAATGAATCACATTCTGGAGAAGACTGCCAAATAAAACAAGCCATCAAGTATAGCTCACATTGACTGGACTATGGAAAGGCCTTTGATTCACCTAGCTGAAAGAGAAGATGTGATGAAAGCACTGAAATAAAGGCATAAAAGAATGTAGGAATCCCAAACCACATCTGCTAGCAGTGAATGGCGACACTTAAGTTCGACAAGGAAGATAAAAGAAAGCGAGACTAAGCAAAATAGCAGGCAAGGAGACACTATCTTACTGGAAAAGACTTGCCTGGAGAAGAACTTCACAAAGCATTTCTGGGAAGAAGACCTTAGCTTAACTTCAACCATATGTGCAGGCTCAGATTTCGGCTGTGATGGAGCAGTTGTCTCTGCTGAACTGGCCAATGATCTCCAGGCGACTTTTAGGAGAATTGAAGCGGAGGGAGAGCAGGGAAGACAAATAGCAGGGGAAGGCTGTGGGGAGAAGACGCTCTCCCGGTCAGTCTGGTGCTTGCTGAGGTGAACAGAGGGATTCTCCAGGGATTCCACTGGCCAAAGTCCTGCTGCTGGAGAAGACGTGTTAGGTTTCCACCTTAAACAGAAAGGGGCCAAGATTCTGGGTGCTAACAATGCTAAAAGGACAGGATCTCGTATAATGTTTTTCAGAGGCAGCGCTGAATAAAGGGATAATTGAAATAGGAGAAGAAACCAAAAACTTCCTGGAGACTGTAAAGAATCACATATAAGAGTAAGTCCTACCACAAGGAAAAGAAATAGAAGAAGGGATAAAATTGACTTTTTTTTTTTTTTACTATTTTATTTCTTTTGAGAGGTCTTTGGCCATGGTCTCCAGAGCAGTGAGACAATAGCTGGTAAAGCAATGACAGCGGAAGCAACGAGAGCCCTGCAATTATCTCCACTTTGATGATTCCCCTCTGGTTGTGCCAGCATTCAATAAACCCTCAAATTGCATGCTGTAGCAGGAGAGTGAATTTACTGCAGCCAAAATCATATGAGTGCAATGAATCAAGACAGCCTTTCCGCACTGCTCAGGTCTGGCTCGTGCGTTCCGCTCCACAGAATAACATATATTAAAAATAATAATAATAATAAAAAAAGGTATAGCTGAATTCCAAAATCCTGACAGTACCTACCAGCTAGCAGAGCAGCACTGCCAGCATAAGGAGGTCAAATTTGGTACCTCTGCCTTGCTTTATCTCCTGGATGTTTCTCGGCTTCTCAGCCAGGCAAAAATGAGGCGGAAAAATGAATTTGCTTCGCAGAAAGGAGCAGTGGTAGCCCGGCGCTGAGGCACTGGGCTGTGGAAAGCCCTCCTACAGGGGACTTTACAGACATCCAGCCTGATTTCCAGCTGGCCGCGGGCCCTTAGCTTGGATGTGATGCGAAGAAGCGCGATGAGCACTTCCCCGCGCAGCCACGAGAGAGCAGCCGGCAATTGGGGCTGGAGCGCTCCGGCCGAGCCGGGAATCACCGCAGCGCTCCGGGACAGAGCCCTGCGAGCACTTCCCTCCTCGCCTGGCGCTCCTCGAACAAAATTGGAGGCAGCAACGCAAGCCGGGCTTAACTAAGCCCGCGCTCCTTGTGTCGCTGCGAGGTTTGGCCGCGGGCTGGTGATGCAGGGATGGGGTGGAAGCTGTGGATGCTGCCCCGGAGCAGGGGATGGGGGAGTTTGTCCCCTGGCTTAGGATATCCCTGTTCAAAGCCAAAGGCTGCCTAATGACTGCTGGCAACTCCGACAGCCCTTTCACGGCGGCAGCTCTGTACCTAAAAGTCTAAAAGTTAAGTTGTCCGCTTTCCTGTGCGCTGAATAATGCGCTCAGGCATTGGCTGATCAAAGCGCCCTGCCCCGTGAAACACAGCTGAAATAAGTTTTCCACACTTTATTTCTCACATGTTAGATACATTGATAGAGGCAAGAAATGTTGTGTGGACAAGCAGGCACAGGGAGGGGTCTGTGGAGGTCTCTTGCCTGCTGCTGTCCCAGCCAGGGCACATTTTATCGAACCATCGAATCATTTTGGTTGAAAAAGACCTCTAAAGTCATCGAGTCCATCCATTCCTGATGCTCCTGAGAAGAATTGCAGCACTCTCAGATTATATTAAACTCTTGATTATAAACTCAGACCTTTTTTTTTTTTCCAAAGAGCTTATGTCAGTTTTTACCATGAGGTTCTGGGTGAGCTATCAAGGAAGGAACGCAAATATTATAAAAAACAGAAAATTATTTGTGTTTCTGGACAATACTTTTACACGCAGATAGTATTATAAAAAAGCAGAAATCCCCTGAAACCTCAGATCACATATGAATCATGTCCTTCACGAGGCACATGTTTACTTGTGTGGTTGCTGGGGTACATATTTTCACAGGCATGTAAGAGCAGCTCCGGGGCACGAGCCCGGGGCAGAGTGCCCGGCCCAGAGCTGGGATGTGCGAGGCTCAATCCCACTGCCAGAGCCCTGGTCACCTCCAGACATGGCCTGGCTGTGCTGGAGCAAGGCTGGGGTCAGTGTCCTCCCTAGGGCAGGGGCAATGCCACAGTGAGGACCCTCAGCAAAGGGACTTAGGCTCCTTGGTGTCAGCCCCCTGAGCTGGGGCTCCATCACTTGGGGGAGATACTTTGCTCCCAGGACTTTCTCTTGGGAGAAGGAGGAAGAGGAAGAGGAGGAGGAGGGACAGTGGGCCTTAGGCTGAGGAGTCTGCAAAGGGATTTTAGTGCTTTGCCCCACTGAGCTCCCAGTGAGGAGCCTCTGCAGCACCAGCCCACTCCCAGGTACTGTCAAGTTGGAGCCGTATGAAAGAAATAAAAAATAAGCAAAAAAATAACCCCTAACAATAAGCAAAAAAGTAAAGTTGAAAAACAACAAAGTAATTAACCACCAGCACAGCCCTGTGTGTTTTTTCTCTTTGGCAGCCCCTCGCAGAGACGCTCTGGCTCCAGCCATTCAAGCAGTTTCCTATCACTTGACTTCAGAACCAAGCACCACCACCAATAACCAGCAGCTCTGCCATCGCTGACCTGCACCAGCCCTGGGACAGGACACACAGAGCCCACCCAGGACGGGTGGGTGAACCCCCCCACCTTTCAGCCAGGGGAGTTTGAACTCACCTCCTCATTCCCAGCTTTGCAGCTGCCTCTGTCCCTTAGGCGAGCACTTTCTCCAAATTGCATTAATATAAATGCAATTAAATGCAATACTTGCATGTAAGTACCTATTATTATATGCAATATATGTGTATTGTAAGTACATAAAATCAGGAAGGAGTGAAAAGCAGCAAAATGAGTTTAAAACCTCTTTAACTCCAGGGATATTTCCAGCCCTGCCTTAGGGAGAGTCAGCCCCTAATTCAGCTGAGGCTTCATTCAAGTTACCCTGTGGAGGGATTCCATTTATTAGGTCTACACTTAAATATTAGAGAAATGGTAAGAAAACAAAATCTTGCTTGATACTTAATAAACACTTAATATTTGGTACTTAATAAAAGGGTTTATGTCAATATACTCAACTGAGAGAGATCAGATGGTTGATTCAATAACCAGGCGCTATGAAATTTAGGAGAAGGTGCTTTGAAGGACACCCATAGTGTTTGCTGGGGAAGTGAAAAAAATCCTCCAAGTGAAGTACATAATGTATCTGTTCCTCTAAACAAATTTGGGGTTACTGATGGGCAATAACAGCCACTGTGTGGTCATACCACAGGAAAAGCAGAGCCAAGCAGCCAGTGCTCAAGTTAAATTTTCACGAAGTTTTCTCCTCCCCTTAATTTGATCATCCTAAAATGTTTTCAGAAGTTGAAATTTTTCCTCCTGATATATGTTGTACCGAGTAAATGTTGTTTATATCGACCCCAAACAAATCTTAACTGAATCTCTACAACTGATGTCCAAGTTCAGCAAACAAAAATAATCATTCCAAAGAGTGTTTAAGGTGATATCAAGCTAGGGTTGCAAAAGGCTGGTGGAAAACATATTGGATGGCATGGGCTGAGAGTCAGGCTGCTAAAGACACCTTCTGGATCAGTTTTAGGAATTGCTTATTAACCTCTTCAATAATAAACAGAGAGACTAAGGGCATGCAATAAAAGAAAATCCAGTGGATATTTCACTCAGTATCCTCAAGCACGACTCATTCATTTCATTCAGAAATTCTTCGTTGTTGTCTCTGTAATGTGATTCAATGTTTACTTCAGCTAATTATTTCTAGGGATCTTTCATTGGCCTTTTGGGGCTATAAATGCAGTGAAGATCTGTGGGACATGTAAGGGTTCAGTTTGGTTTTGAAATGTAAACGATATCAAAGGAATTTAAATTATTGTTTTTATCTTCACCAACAAGTTTCTGGAAGACCATACACCCTGAAAGCATTGTACAGTGACACAGTGATGAAACATAGCAATGAGCTCGATGCTGCAATGCAAAAGAAGGGTTTTATTCTCGTATCTGTCTTCATTTGTGTGCTTTGGGGTCAGTAGGAATGGCCCCAAAGGTGGGTACTGCTCTTGGAAAATGCTGAGCAATGAATTACTTTCAGGGCTCTTCTGTAGTAGACACTGACTCCTAAGTGGTTTCTAGTTCATCCCCTAATGTGTGGGTTTAAAAGTAAATATGCCTATTTCCAGTTTCTTTCTGAGGGAAATATTATAGTGTATTTAAAATTTCAATTTAACTGCATTTCTGAAAGTCACATTTCGCTGAGGATGGGCTGCTGGGACAAGACAGACCCAGAAGCTGGTCCTTAAAGAGGTTCTCATTTCTGCTCTGAGCTAAAATTTACTTCCCATGGCAGTTTGAAGCGAGTGAATAAAATGTAAGCGGAGTTAGTTCTTTTGTCAGGCTTAAGAAAATAAGTCAGAGTGGGTCCTTGCAGTTTGCTGATCCAGGATTGTTTTAAAATACAATTGTTAGGCAAGTTTCAAAAAGAAAAAGATCTTTCAAGAGCTCATTTCCCAGAACATTACCAGCCAACAGCCCTAATGG
Source organism: Oxylabes madagascariensis (assembly GCA_013400675.1). Classification (NCBI taxonomy): domain Eukaryota; kingdom Metazoa; phylum Chordata; class Aves; order Passeriformes; family Timaliidae; genus Oxylabes; species Oxylabes madagascariensis. The sequence continues at coordinate 14,590 of VYZR01115312.1, forward strand.
GCTCACGACACACAACAATTGTTGACTAATACTATGTGCTTTGCAAAGAAAAAAAAAAAAAAAAAAAAAAAGAAGAAACAAGCTGTTATATGTTTTTTGTTGAGATATATTTAGAGAGCTTTCTTATTGTTAAGAGCTTTAGGAACAATAATCAGTGGTATGTCATTCTGGTATTGTTAGCAAAGTCCTTTCTATTGAATTTTCAAGATGTTGTAAAGTGAGATTATGTGAGTAGCACCTCTGGACACTTTTTCCCATCATTGTGTTGGTATCAATCGCTGACTTCCACTGTTTCTCCTGGTATTAAATGAAAATGTTGTTTCCCACTACGCTGATTGGAGGCTGTATAATGCATGACATAACTGATAACCCTACTGAGATTACACATTGTAAGATTCCAACTGCACGAGAAATTTGGACAACAAAGTAGGTGGCCACTTGGACTGGGAGACAAAGTTTAAAAGAAAATGTACTGGGATCATTGTTTCAGCTGAAATGAAGAAACATTACAAATCGATGATTTACGAGGCTGGTTCCTCAGGTTTTGGGAAAATGCTTCTTTTTGGTTTTTTCCCTTGTTGTTCTGTGGGGACAGTAGCTAGAATATATTTTCCAAGGGCAAAATGTTGCCCTAAGGCACCTCAGTCTCGCTCACCCCTGGCAGAACTGTATTAGAGCAGAAACCCACACCCTGCTGAGACTCCTGACATTTTCCAAAGAGGAAATATTAAAAATTCAGTGGCAGAGCGGAGGAGGAATAAGATATACTTTGGAATAGCGGCAAGCTGAGAAAGCCAGATTTTTCAACTCTGTAATAAAACCCCCTGAAAATAATGAAAGGTTTTGAGCTGACTTCTGTGTTACACCCCACCAGTATCTGGGCAGCATAAAGAGCAACACAGGGAGTTCCCTTCCAGCAGGTTCTGGTTGGTGCCATTTCCCTTACACCATGTCAGGTTGTTTTATCCTTGCACTTGTGCTTCAGGAGGTTTTTTTTTGAGAGGTGACTGAGCTGGTCAATGCCTCCGTGTCACCCTGCTGGTTACCCACGCCTGCTGCTTCTCCCCCAGCACCATGACAAGTTTAGGGTGGTTCAAGATTTTTGTTGGGGTTTTTTTTCGGGTGGAATTTACCCTGTTCCTGCTCTACTTTGTTCTTCACACAGTGGCTTTCTGTCCAGCTGTGCTGTTTGCTAAGCTAACAGAGGGTGGCATGTTCAGAGCTTGGCTTTTGGCCGGCACAAGGGGAAGGAGAGGTCACTGGCATCCCAATCCCTGTCCTTCCTTACAGGCAGCAAAGAAAAGCATGGGAAAAAACTCAGCTACAAGCCGTGCTCCTGCCCTGCAGCACCCCTCAGCCTGGTCTCTGTGCTCAGCCAGAGCAGGGACAAATTTACACCTGACTCTGGCACTCCTCAGCTGATGGGGTGTTAGGTCCAAAAAGCAGTTCTTGATCTCCCAAAGTTTTTATGGATGAGTGTAAAGCTGGAGCGAGCTGCTCCATGCAGTGGTTAAGGTTTTAATAGCTCTTAAGTAATAAAAACAGCAGAACTGCTTCCAGGGAGTACCAGGGAACCAAAACTAAGTGTAATAAAGGTCTCTCCTTCGTTATGGTGGATTGGAAAGTGTTTTGTGGCTTGTGGTTGCATGGAGCAGAGGGGCTGTGGATCCTTCTGAACCAAACTTTTATTACACCAGTGTGGTTGCAGCTGACTGGACTTCACAGCTCTGGGAGCTCCTCCTGAGGATGGGGAGATTGTCAATGTACTTGGACCTCTCATTAGTCTGAGAGTGGCAAAGATTTTCCTCCCTTAAGACCTGAGCCAGAGGCTGGGTGATAAAAAATATTCCTGGCCATGCTCAGATGAGAGTTGAATTCAAGAGAAGACCCACCAGGTTGGTGCCCAACAGGCCCTGCAGCCACAGGGGGTTACTCTAATGGGTCTTGTTCAACTGGACAAGGAGTGATGGTTTTAAACTAAAAGAAGACAGATTTAGACTAGACATACATAGGAATTTTTTTACAATATGGGTGGTGAGGCCCTCTGGTTGCCCAGAAAAGCTGTGGCTGCCCTGGTCCTGAAAGTGTCCAAAGCCAGATTGTGGGAGGTGTCCAAGCCCTTGGCAGAGGGGTTGGAACTGGATGGCCTTTAAAGGGGGACTTGATTTAATCCAAACTATTGTATGACTCTATGAAACAGCTGAGTACAGTAAAACACTTGGTTCCTTAATTAAGAAGACCAAAATCCTTCAAATGTTTGCAGGAATCAATTTTGTATTGGACCACGAGGTTTTGTCCTCCAATGTTTTACTTTCATTTGGATTATGGATGACCTGATACTGAGTCTGCTAGGATTTTCACATAAATCCCTCTGAAATTCAGGAGAGGTTGAATGCTCAANACCTCTCATTAGTCTGAGAGTGGCAAAGATTTTCCTCCCTTAAGACCTGAGCCAGAGGCTGGGTGATAAAAAATATTCCTGGCCATGCTCAGATGAGAGTTGAATTCAAGAGAAGACCCACCAGGTTGGTGCCCAACAGGCCCTGCAGCCACAGGGGGTTACTCTAATGGGTCTTGTTCAACTGGACAAGGAGTGATGGTTTTAAACTAAAAGAAGACAGATTTAGACTAGACATACATAGGAATTTTTTTACAATATGGGTGGTGAGGCCCTCTGGTTGCCCAGAAAAGCTGTGGCTGCCCTGGTCCTGAAAGTGTCCAAAGCCAGATTGTGGGAGGTGTCCAAGCCCTTGGCAGAGGGGTTGGAACTGGATGGCCTTTAAAGGGGGACTTGATTTAATCCAAACTATTGTATGACTCTATGAAACAGCTGAGTACAGTAAAACACTTGGTTCCTTAATTAAGAAGACCAAAATCCTTCAAATGTTTGCAGGAATCAATTTTGTATTGGACCACGAGGTTTTGTCCTCCAATGTTTTACTTTCATTTGGATTATGGATGACCTGATACTGAGTCTGCTGGGATTTTCACATAAATCCCTCTGAAATTCAGGAGAGGTTGAATGCTCAAATTAATTTCAACGTCTCAGCTCATGCCTTAATTTTATTTTTTTTTTTCCTAGTGTATCAGCAATTCAGATGTGAAAAAACTCTTTATTTTGGGAGCAGAGAAAGATGAGATGAGAGATCCTTGGAGGATGCTGATGTCAGGTTTGCCTTCTGTGTGTGGGGAAGGCAGCTCACCACCTTTCTATCCTTTGGTGCCAACTTTAATGCAGGAGACCCCACAGCGAGCTGCTGCCGAGCACCCCGAGCTCTCTTATCCACCCTGAGATCTCTCACTCCACTTGTGAACTTTTCCAGGAGGTTTTCTAGCAGGAGTTCCTCCGCTGGCCACCCCTGCAGGCCTCACCCCAATTAGCGCCAGCCCGCCTGGACCTTAATTGGGCCTGACACGCGCCCGCTGAAAGAGATTCCCCAGGAATTACAGAGCTACTTCCCTAGTTTGGGTTGGCTGGTGATGTGAAACATGACATGATCTCGGAGAATTTTCTGTGCTTACCATGAAATAAGCCTGCCACAGGTATCAAGCGGGCTTTGTGTTGGGGCTGTAATCATATTACAAATTGAACGCTTCCACATGTGCGCGCTGGCACATCCACCCTCGGCTATCTCACATGTATCTGCCCCAAGGTACAGATGCTGAGGTCTTGACATAGCATAATATGGATCTAAATATATTTTCCAGATTGCCTTAGCACATGCTAATGAAAATGAGGAGTAAAAAGCCCGAAAGAAGCAGCTGTTTAAAATTTTCCTCAATCCCCGAAAATCAACTTCTTAATTACTGATAATTTAAGCATCAAAATCACCACTAACCCTCTTCTCCCACTAGACCCTCCCAATCTGGGAGGCCTGCTTGAAGACTCTTGGGCAAAACCTTTTCTTAGAAGTGTAGCATTTCATCAGATTTCGTTAGCTTTTTCTGGAATTAATTAGTATTAAAATAAAGCAGGGAAAAGGCGAGTGCCTGCAGGAGGTGCCTTCTCTCAGACCCCCCGCTCTGACTGCTAAAGCTCTTTATACCACAATACTTTCATATTTCCATAGCACCTTTCATAATGATTTCCCAAATGGATTGATAGAAATCAATAGCTTCAATTGCCTTTAAAATGTGCACCCTCTTGGATCAAAAAAAGCAGGCTTTGCTTCCACCATGCAAAAGGATCTGTGCTCAGTCTGGTTTATGTTCACACGTAGGGGGGCAACCAGTCCCAAACAAAGTTTAGGCAACAGTTTTGGGATAAAGGCTTGCAAGATGTCCCATGAGTTCCTGGATCACTGTGTGGCAGTGGGGCCTCTTTTCAGGGATTATCTAAATGCTAGTTTTATTAAAATCTAAATTCCAGGATAATTTTGCTGAAAATTATTTTCCTCTAGCAGCAAATGAGTCTGAATCGGGGGAAAAAAAATAATGGAGAAGAGGAACACAGTACTTATTTTTTACTTTTTATTTGATGTTCACCATCTCCCCAGACTTCCCTAAATGAACTTGAGTTGAGCCTTTCCTAAAGCTGGCACTGTTTTCTGTACAGAAAGAGAAGTTGAATTAATTTGGCTCTTGCCAGCCCCAGACTAGGTGTTCTCACAGACCTACAGAGCCAGTCAATGGACGGGAGAAAGGCTGGCTTTGGCCAGGCTGCAGAAAACATTTTCCTGCTAACTGGAGTCCTGGCAAAGAACATGGGCTTTGACATGGAAAAAGGTGTTTCTGTTTGCTGCTGGATACCTTTGCTTTGTTTAAATCATTACTGGAAGCATCTTTAGAACTAACATTTCCACACCACTCTACGAGTGAGCAACAAAACCACAACTGGGACTAAATATAGCTGGAAGGGGGAGAGCACAGCGGAGCCATCCAGGAGCTCGCAGGGAGCCTCTGCGTGTGAGCAACCTGACAGAAAGCTTAAAGTTCAAGACGCTCACGGAGCAACGGGCCAAACTGCATAGCTGAGCAAAAAGCAGCCCTGCAAATGCTTTTATAACAACTTCCCCTCCCATTACTCCAGAAATGTACCCATTGGAAACAGCAGCTGACACGGGAACGGCGGCTGAGACACACAGGGGTATTGGGGAGCTGGGCCAGAGTGAAATATTGATTAATCATCTTGTCATGCTGGGGCTTTGTTTGGTTCTGTAGATAGGAATTGAGAGGGTAATGTGCAGCTCCTCCATCTAGGAAGGCTGCTGGATCACATGGGAATGATTTGTTGACTTACAGAAAAGTACAACAGTGGGGTGAACAGTAGGATGATGCTGAAATGAGCTGAAGGGATTTTTGAAAATATAGACTTTTTTTTTCCTTAAAAAAAATTATATCACTGTAGCAGAAAGCTGGAAACATCAATCCTCACTCAGCATCTGTTTGAATCTGGACAATTGTACCTGTGTGGTCCTTTGGGGAGGGTATGACACAAAGACAAAAATTACCCAGTTTTCTCTGTTTACTGGAGGATGAGACAAGTAATAATCAAACCTGGGTTTGCTTTCCAGCTATTCCTCTGGGTGAACAACTCTGGCACTGAGACAAGGCAGTGAAAATCAAGGTCATGGTAAGGGATCTGCACAGAGTTGAAGGACTTGAGAGATTACAGAAATGCACTTTGTCCCCTCTGCTTATCATACCCCATGGGCACTGCTGCTGGGTGGGATACTGTGACAAGAAAATACCAAATTCCAGACAACCAACAGGAAAATCAGCCCAGGGATTGGCGGCAGTTGCTCCCTAATGGTCACCAGACCTGGTTATGGGCAGGTTGATCTAACCCTGAGCTCAGCTCAAGCAGTACTTTTCCTGACAGGTCTATGATACGTGTGCTGCTGTAACCCAGAACATTAAACCAGGGGACACTGCCCCACCCTTTCTCCACCTCCCAAACCCTCTTTCATCTAGGGCAGGTGAGGGCAGAGCTGATAAGAACTGTCATTGCATCAAATTAAAGGGGAAAACGATCTGGAAAGTTGTTTGCAGATAAAACTTGACTTGATTAATCTACTTGTTCTCTGTGTTTGGCGGAAACCTAAAACCAAGTTTCACAGGGACTTTAACTGCACTAAAAATAATAGCCTATTTATGCAATTATCTGCATGTACCTGGCCACTGCCTCAGGCCAGTGCAGTACAAGAATATGCACATGGGATTTTTTTTCATCTATTTACATTTTTTTCCAGGTGATGTTTAGACTCCCTGCATGAAAACCACTGGGGTGCAGGTCTCAGCTTGCCACCAACTTGTGCAGACGGCTCTCAAGCTGAAGGAGCAAACCAAACAAGCCCACACCTGGGCTGAAGACAAGAATGATACATACAGGTTATTCTGAAATATAACTTAAATATCTTACGAGCTGCAAGAGGTCTTTGTGCACTGACACAGGCTGAGAGAGGGGCATCTCAGCCCTTCCATCTCTGCTGATGAGAAGAGCAGCAAGATGGGAATTCCCTGGGAAAATGCTGGCTTTTCCTGACATCCCTCCTTCACAGGCTGCCCAGAAGCAGGGGTTCAGATCTGATTTCAAAGGGAACACAAATTAAAATGCTCTTTTTTTTCCCTTTTAGACTCTAAAAGGCTCATTTTATGCAGTTGGAGGCTCATTTAGCTTCTCAGCCATGGATTTTGATCATTTTGGTGATCAAATATGAATGAATATTTCACTATGCATCAGCCAAGCCCCTGCTTCCCAACTCTGTCCCCACAAGCAGCGTGCAGGCAAAACTCAAACCCCACACATGCCTTTGAAGGTGACACTGCACCAACCTCCTCTGTGAAATTACCTAAATATCCCTCTTTTCCAAGGCAGTGTTTTGAAACTTAAAGGACTTAACTAAACCCCTCCAACAGTTGGTTTATTGAGAGGCTCTGGCTCATGTCCCACATTTCATGGCCAAGTCCAAGACACCTCTCAGTGCCCCATCCTCTGGTTGCCCTCACGACCCCACAGATCCATCTTTGCTGCAGAGGAAATGCTCCTTTTTCTTTTTCCCCAACTCAGACAAAACCAAGACGAAAAGGAAATAGATCCCTTCAGTTTTGTAGTCCTTTATTATTTTTTTTAAGTTGATCCTCCCATAGTAATGTACTGAAATGCGTAACAGTTACATTGTACAAAGCATTTAAAGAAAGTACCTCAACTTGCCGATTATTTCAAAATGAGATTATAAACAAAAGGAAAAATAAATCTGGTCCCTCACTAAAGGCCAAAAAAACCCCCAAAAATAACTGAATACCTTCCGTTATTTATTTATTTTTTAAAACATAAATTTGGAACACTTCATCTTACAAATAGGATTAACATGAACATAACATCACACAAGCTCGCAGACAACCAGCATAAAATATTGGGTACAGTTTTTTTTAATCAGAAGAATCATGCTTTCATGAAGAAATTATAACTGTTTATACAATCGAATCAATTTACTGTATTACAAAAAAAAAAAAAAAACAAAACAGAACAAAACTAAGTTGCATCTATTAGTTATTTAGTTCATTAAAAGGCAAAAAAAATAAAAGAGGAATGTAAGAAAATTTCAAACACTGTTTTGCACTCCCATATACACAGATCAGTTCACCTCACTTTTTTGGAAGTACATGGGTGCCTTACATCGTAACGCAGTGGGGGACTGGAGCAGTGCTGTTTGTTACAGGAACAGTGCTATTGTAATCAACAAACAATCGTTTGCCAACAAATAAATACACGGTACACACAACACAAAGGAGAAATTAAGAGGGTAGGGGGAAAGGAAACAATACAACAAAATAGTGACATGATTGTCGAAAATTAAAAATCTCCTTACAATGATTCGAACTAGTGGTGCTGTCGATGAACGCGGTGCTTTCACGGAATTATCTGGATGATTTAGCTTCTTGGAGTAGTGAACATTCATAGTTTACAATATACACAAGCCTCTTATGTATTGTTTCTCAGAGTTCTTTCTTTTTCTGTCATTTTTTTTCTCCTTGATTTTCCTTTTTTTTTAAACAATGCAGTTGAGAAGGCAAAAGAATTACGGAGAGAACAAAATATTCCCTGTTACTTCTTTCTACATTTACGATGGATAGTGTGCATTTCATAGAACTATTTTCTTTCTTTGAAGGGCTAAAATGCATAAAGCTTTAATGAAGAGATTTGTACATAAAAGCAACTGTTCCCAATCCTGTGTCAAACTATCTTATACAAAAAGAAAATCAATTCAGTTCCTACTTTAAAGGAGTGCCCATGTGTGTATCAATGCAGTCTTAACCCTTCTGCCCCTGCCCCTCAAAGCCGGGTGAACTGGAAGACACTTTTTCCCGGCCCCGTTTACATAATCCACCGCAACCTTTTTTTTTTATTTTTATTTTTTTTTTCTTTTAAGTCGCATTGATCCTCCAGAAGTCAGCAGCTGCCTTTGCTGTGCAAAACAAAATATTGAGAATAAATAGTTTCTTTCTTTTTTTTAAAATTATTCAGTTTAAGGTCACCGGACTTTAAATGAGTGACCCTGCAGATTTATAAGGCATTCTGCTCAGCAGTCTTTTAAATAGTCATATATGAAAGAGCCATGCTACTGGTTTTGGACTTGGTCCCATCCTCGGTAAGACTCCGCACTGTCATACGTGGCTGATGGACTGGATGGCGCTGGATTCCGCGGCGGCTCTCGCCATACTGTGCCACATGTTGGGAGAACTGTGGGATGCAGGATGAAGGGAGTCCTTGTCGGAGAGAGAGAGCATCATGGCATAGGCCTGGACGGGGACAGAAGAAGGACAAGGAGGTCACACTCCTGCGGCGGGGATCTAAGCCTGGACCCGCGCCACGGCTGCACGGTCAGGGCAGCAGTCAGGCTACAGCCACCAGGCTCAACTCAGTTCAAAAAAAAACCCCAGCAAAATGCTTTAGGTGAAACCACTGTCAACCCTTTCACTGGCACTTTTGACTCACTAATAGTAATAATAATTTCTGCTTTCATCTGGTTTCGCAAAGCTCAGAGAAACCTTTGATAGTCGACAAGGTCCCAAAGTCTCCTTTGCCTTCAGATTCTTGGCACAGGAGGCTCTTTTCAAGAGGCTGAGGAATCACATTATCCCTTGTCTTGTCCTGTATTTGACCAAATATAACAGTCTCCTTTGCTGACCTTTCCTACATGCATATTCTGCAGTTTTTAAAACAGGAATCTTTCAAAGGGGCTAAAAAACCCCGTTTTAATTAATTAATGTTTAGAAAACGGCAAGAAATAGCACGAGGATACCATTTCAGTTATTGTTATTGTAAAACATGCTGAGGACCTAGAGGTGGTACCATCCAACAGGCTATAAAAAAAAATCAAAAAGCCAAGCCAGCCAGAAGATCAAGTCACATCGCTGTGAGGCTGCAGCTAAACCCTACAGGATCAGTGTCAGCAGAGTGGGATTAGTTCTTACCATAGCATTTCTGTGGGCAGCAGGTACAATAAAAATAGTAAAAAAAAGTAAGAAAAAAGTATGGAAATCCTCTGTTCTCAGGGAGCAGAGCACCCTGCCATGTCTCTGGGGTGCAGTGGGATGTTGGGTGAGCCTGAGGTTTGTGGACATGGAGCACAGCCCTGTCTGATGAAGCTGGAACAACGCTGCCTGCCACACACTAACAGCTTAATCCTGCAAGTATTTGGTGACAATAACATTTTAACTGAGTTAAGCTTTTACCTGGGATTTGGATTTCCTGTACAATGGTTGCTTGAGGTCCTCTGGCAGCTGGGAAGCATTGAAAGCTGCCAATTCAGCTTCACTGTATTGATTTTCTTCCATTTTCCTCATTTTGAGGCTATCAGTGAAGTGCCTTATGTGGTCCAAAGCCGAAAGTCCAGTCTTATTATACTCCTCTTCTTTATACCTACAAAAACACCATGGAGGTTTTAAATGTCAATTAAATGATCCTCTCTGCGTTCCCACAACTTCTCAGATTTACACATCTGAGCAATTTCCCCCTTTCTCACATTCATAAACCACCTTGCCTCGTGGAGTGGTGATCCTGAAATAAATGGAATTCCTTTTTCTGTTCTAAAGAAAGGGCAGTTTAGCGGGGGAGGAGAGTTTGCCTCCCTCATGGTGTCTCCACAGCCTTTTGCAAGGCCATTATGAGAGATCCACGACGGTTCACGGAGCAGATAACGTCTCTCCCATGGAACTGTCTCACCCTGCTTCCTGTCTCACCCAGAACCTCACAATAGCTCCCCAAGCACAATGTTCCTCACAAGGGCTCCAGACTGCATGGAGAGGCTGAGAGCAGGGCTGGTGTTGACCCAAACACGGAGGCACGTTGCTATTGTGAGTGGGAAGCGGCTGCTCCGGGCCGGTTCCCACGGCAGCCGGTTTGGTGCTGGCACTCTTGTATGGTTCATTGTTTTTATTCCGCCTATTGGGCACACCAATACTCGGAAGGAACCAACCTGCCAGGGGAAGCTTTGCAGTTCATGTCCAAAGTAGTCGTTTCCTCATAATCCTCCTCGGGAGTGCCCTCATGCATGTCACTCGTCACGGGCTCTTTGACTGCTTTCCCTGCCATTTCGCTCTCTTCGTCCTCTTCATCCATCATTACTTCATCTTCTGCCTCCTCGTCATCCAGCAGATCTGAGTTCTGGCTGGCTATCATGGCTTTTTCATCCTTAAAGTGGCTGCCATTCATTCTGAAAGCACCAAAACAAATGCAAGCTATAAACGCAGATCAGATATGAAAGCTCCTCATCGGCAGATTCTTGGAGGCAGATCTGAAAAGCATCTGTCCCAGCAGAATAAAGTATTTTATATCTTGCTTAGCTTCAGACATTCAGGCAGCACTGGAGAAAATTCCACTCAGAAATCAGTGGGACGTTACAGCACCATCAGCATGGGATTTTCTTGTTATCCTGCTAAAACTACTGTTCTAACAGAGGCATGTTCAGATAACCGTTCCAAATTTTCTCATGCTTTATTTCTTCTCAAGTTTCCAATCATACATGTAGTCTGGGCAAAACAACTCACTGCCTTTTAACAGAAGCTGTAGGGGCCAAGAAACTCTGAAAATTGGATCTGGCATCTTTAACAAAAAATGAATATTGCATTCAGAGTTTTACAGTCAACATTACATGCATAATTAATTTTGCACACTACCACCCCTTTGGAAGCCATATTGCTTCACTGAATGTATGGATTTCATACATGGGAACCTAAGGGACTTCAGCTGGAGACCTGAAGAGTGGTCTGCAATATTGCCTCCGTGCTGAACTAGGTTATTGACTGATTTGAAGGGTAAAAAGCAATGAAAAGAAAGGTCATATGGCAATTTAAGTGCATTTATTCTTATTAAATGAGTAATTACAGCAATACACACATGGAAAACCATTTGGTCTACACGCTGTTATTACGCTGCCCTTTGCTCTCAGACAATGACTTCTCTTAACTACTTCCTACAGGATTTTTATCAAGGACATAATACCCACGCTGAAGTAGGGGCTCGTTTGGTAATGGTCTCGACCCTGTAGGATTCAGAGCATCTGGTGCTGCATTGTGTCCATCACATCAAATGAGAGCTAAAGGAATTCGGCACCACGGCCTCAACGAACGCCCAACCAGAGGCACGGTGATGGGAGTGAGCTGCACTCAGTGGAGCCCCCCCAAAATTCGTGCCACCACTGCATCTGCCCCCACCACGTCATGTAGCTCAGAGGCCTTGATTCATCTATTGTTCTCATTGTGCAAAAAGTCCTTAACTCTTCCAGGAATACAGTTATAAAAATGGAAACCTTATTGTCCGCACGCAGTTTGCTTTAGACTCCGCGTGCTTCAAACTGTGCGGGACAATATGGGGTAGACCCAAAGTTGGAGCAAGATAAGGTGAACCCTCATAGCCTTGTTGGTGTTTAACATTTGATTTTCTGCTGTAACTGATGGACTTTCTGAGGAGCAAAGCTGGTTTCTGCCACAATAATAGCATCGTTTTCCTGAACATATTAGCGTTTCATCTATTTTCCGAGCAAATTCCAGCTGACTGCCATGAGTTCAGTATTGCATTGAAGAAAATGCTCTAGGGAACGGTCTGTCTTTAGAACAGTATCAAAAAAATCTGAGGCTGTGCAGAACAGGGGGAGCTGAAGCAGCCACCTCCCTCTAAGATCATCAGAGAAATATCTCTTTATCATCTTTTATTTAAATAGGCAGAAATATGAAATTGTTGAGCGCAGTTTGGGCTGCCAACTTGCTTTTTATGCTCAATTGAGGCTGCTAGAAATGAAAGGGAGATGGACTACAACCAAAGTAACAAAAGCCATGTGATTAAGAAAACAGATTCCCTAATTATGCTTTCAAATGCAGCAATTTGCCAGGGATAAAATATCCGTCAAGAGCAGTCTGAAGTGCCAAATTTAGAAAGGAAACACTGCACAACCCAGCAACCTTTCCACTTTGCTGACTTCCTGTCAGAGGACATGTTGAGACCAGATGTGCAAAGAAAAAGTCCCAAGCCCTCATTGCCAATCAAGATGGAATGAAATTTGAATATGCATGTAATCACTTAATCCAATACTTTTGTGGAAATTGTGTTGTGTCCACCCTTTTGATCCCTTCACAAAGGCATCTAGGAATTGAGGAGACAGCAAAGTTTGTCACCAACAGTAAGAATTTTTTGATGTTGATAACGTAATGCCAATTCAAAAGGGAAAATAATGCATAATGCAACGCCAATCCCAAAGAAATATGTGGGGCTCCGTCCCACAGCCTTTTCTGCTTAGCTGTACTTTTATTAACTGAAAATATTTAGAAGTGGTCTCTCTTCTGTTAGTTCAGAAGAATTCAAACACCCATGTACTTAATAAATCTTAGTAGAAAAAGCTCTCTTACACGCTGGAGCACTGTGGACTCCCAACGCCCACCCGCAGCCTCACGGGCTTTTGGCTACTCAGCATCTTTCTTGGGATTGAGTTACTTACGGGAAAGGACTTTCAGCTACAATCTTTCACTTGATCCAAGAATTTAGCTTGGTCTACTTTATTAATTACACATTTAAATTGCACTTAAATCCTAAGGCTCCATACATTTAGCCACAGGATGTAGAATTCACCTGTTCTGCCGTGAATGTAAAGAGAAGGAATTTTTCAGCAGACTTAAACCAACGGTGGGAGCCTGAAACTGAGAGCTCCAGATACAAAGGGAAATGTTCACAGATCGAATCTCTTGGCCAGCATCTGCCACTTGGAACATCTTCATACACTGTGGGGAGGTAATCAACACATTTCCTAAGACACCAAGGTGGCCACTGAAGCAACCAGATCCTAAAATAACTCAGGCTCCAGACATCATCAAAAACGAACAGTCAGGTCTGCAGACCTGGAAAAGGAGCAGCGGGCACCTTCTGAAGGCAGATCAGACACAACTCACCTCTCCTCTGAGTTTCGGGGGGATTGATTGTTGTGGTTGCTGTTTCCAATAAAATTCCTGATTTCTGTGAAGTAAGAGTCTTCCTTGTCATCTAGGATTGCCCCTGTGCTTTCCAGTTCTGAGTGAGGTGAAGATGTTGCAGTACCTTAAAGCAAAACATACGACGTCTGTTGCTGCTCCTTTACATTTTCTGTATTTAACCATTTAACTCAAAATAAAATTGAAACTCTGGTTAAAATGGGTGAGAGCCAAAAGTTGGCCAGTGTGAACTATAAGCTTTTGGCCATAAAACCAGTAATTAGTAATTACTCATGGGCAAAGGTGATTTCCAGCCAAAATGACTTGGTTGCATGCTGGGTACCATTTCCATGATTTATCATCACTTTTGCCATGTCTCTATTTCAACATCTCCTCCTCCTGCTCCTTGTGATTCCAAGACTGTCCATTGATAACTCTCCTTCTTAGACCAATGGCTCAGCTGAGCAAATAGAACCTGGTTTTTAGCTATCAATGATGCAGATTTGTTCAAAATATGCAGCAGCCATTGGCATAATCACCCAGGTTCATTAGCACTGACAGACCAGTGTCACACGCCTTCCTCTGAGCACTGGGGAAGGGACAGCTCTGCACCCACTGCATGCCCCAGTTATCTCCATTGAGGCAAAATGCAGACTGCAAGGACTGCAGAGAGGGTTTTCATTAAACCCTGCAGACACCCAAACCAGCCCAATGCCATCCCCTCCTGCCACTGCCTGTGCTGCTGCTGCTGTGCAGTGACCAATTTGCTTTGGGGCTTGAGAGGCACCATTAGCTCCATAATAGCCAGTGCTTTTCAGCTCCTGACAGTGTGAATATTTTAGAAGGTGCTGGGAAAATCTTTTAGAGTGTCCCCTGAGACTCTAAATCTAGGACTCCTATTGAGATCCAAGTGATTGCGGAGATGGAATTAAACCAATTTTCCTGGTCTGTTCTCAAAATGCTACGAATTGGCTTAATTAAAACCAAAAGAAAAGACATCATCCAGTGGTCTTAAGTCACACAAGGGGAGAGTTTATGCTGGGATTTCCAAAGCACTTTAAATGTCAGCAGAGCTCAGGCACTTACACATTTTGCAACCCCTCACCAGTCGGAGCAGCGTGTGCCTGTGGACACTCGGCAGCGCTGACAGGGAATGGGCATTCCCTGCACATGGACGTGGGGCAGGCTGGGGAGGGAAGAGACAGGAGGGAAAAGACAGAACATACCAGACATGTTCCCGTTCTCGTGCTTTTTTAGATGTCTGTCAAGATTGGTTTGCTGACCAAAACACCTGTCACACAAGTGACACTTGAACGGCTTCTCTTTATTGTGGATGTTGCGCACATGTCTCTGCAGGTTAGAGGATATGCTAAAGGATCTGTCACAGTATTTGCATCTAAAAAAAACCAACAAAACAAGCGGGTAGGAGAGAGTTTGTTAGTAGCTGGAAACATGAGATTTGTCCTAAGATACATGAAGAGCCTTCTGGGCTCAGTTTCAGCGCCCAACCACAGTTCCTTGTTCCCTACTGAGGTTCAATCCTCCCTGACATAAAGACAAATTCTGGCTAACTGGAGAGCTGTGCTCTTGGAATGGAGACATAACTTCTATGGTGGCGTTTTCAGCTTTAATTCACATTCGACTTTATATTTTAAATACTGCCTCTAGGAATGAGCATAATATCTCTGAGCTAATGGCATCAAATTAGCTACGGTAATTGAGTCCCATGTTTTTAAAACTGTTGCACGCAAAGTTGGGAAGTTTGAAAACAGTAGAGCAATAACTCCATTGTTTCATGTGCTGCCAATACAATACAATTAAACACTTTTGGAAAAAACATGAAACAGATCTCTTCTAATGCTCAAATAAGGTAAAAAGGGCTATTTCTTTTCCTATTCTAAATTATACTGTGTGATTAAATCTTTTCTTGAGGAATTAGCTTGCTTGATTGCTAATCCCAGAGGAAATTTGGTTATCTTGCAAAAACCAGCAATAAACAATCCCAACCTTTAATACTGTGCCAATGTGAGTAGTTTAGTCTATCACTCTGGTACCAGAGGCATCAATTTTCATACTCTGTAGTGATTTGGAGTCCCTAAAGCCTTTACTGTATTGCTCTTTAAGCCATTACTAAGTCATACTATAACTATTCCAAATTCTCTGGCTGGCAGCTAGCCAAGAGTCTTCACCACTTTAGTTTTTCAATCTTTTACTTCTCCCGTGCCTCTCTTACACTTGTCAATGATGTCAAATTTTTTTTAGTGCTGAAATCACCCATTATGCTTCTAATTGCCTGTGGCTTTTATGCAGTAGATGGGTATAACATGCATCAAGACCTTCTTTCAATAAAATTAGATGTGAATCTCATTTCCCAAAGAGACTACTTGCAAAAAACACACTGTTTCCTCACAAACAATGAGCTTACTCTGCTCTTTACAGCTCATAAAATGCAGAAATCTGTGCATTTGTTTTACTGGAACATGAACTGGCCTCTTTCCAGTTTAAATTAGCCTTTCATTTTTAATAAGGTGAAGATTTATACACATTTCTGCATGTGACTGTCCTGGATTCAGTATCACACACATATTCTTATCAACAGGAGAGTACACCCACATGGGTTTTGGTTAAGCAGACCTCAGAAAGGATCCAGATTAGGCAGGAAACAAATAAATACAGTAACGCCTTTGGAACCAGGACCTTTTAGAAATCAGATGACTGACAAATCACCCAATTTTAGGCTGCAAATACCACCGCAGAACTCCAACAAAAAAACATTTTTGCAAGAGAAAATACGTCCATGAGCCCTACTGAACATCACCTCAATCAGGCTGGTTCAGCAGTGCCAGCCACTCTGCCAGCAAAGGCAGGAATTGGGGATTGTGTTGGGAAGCTGCCCCAGCCAAAAGAACTTTACTGAGACCAAAACTCTCTCCCTTCCTTGCAGCTTCAACACCAAGGATCAGCACCGAATGCACAAAACTTTGAGACCAAAATGCAATGGTGGGTCCAAAGCCAAGGAGGAAGGGCTGGAGCTGGTCCAGCAAGGACGCTGAATTCCCTGTCTTTATTCACAGAAAACGTCTGCATTGGAAGGGACCCTAAAGCTTGGCCACAGCACAGACAGGGGTGAGGGGTGTGGTACCTATAGGGCTGCTCTCCAGTGTGCGTCCTCAGGTGACGGGTCAGGTTTGCAGATCGCGGGAAAATCTTGCCACAGTATCTGTGATAAGAAAATGTTTGATAAGACAACACAACCTTCAGTGGCTTCTTCCCAGTTTGAGCTGCACTGGATGCACAGCCCAAATGGAATCATCATCACGAGATGGTCCTATTGGCTTTGCTTTGATGCAACAACATCTCAATAAAAGCATTCAGCAAATGTAAGGGATCGGCACACACACAAGAGTGGGACTGGAACTGCTGGCACCAACCAGCTTTGCTTGTGCAGAAGCAAGGGTTATATGAAAAACCTGTTTTAAAGATCACCCCAAGGTTCTAAGCCCGCTGGGTGATTATCAGCCTCATTCAGATTTGGAATCAAGAGAATCTGTTATTAAAGCCTTGGATTTCTGCCTCTGTGTAAGCAAATTTCAAACCTTTCAACCAATTCTACGTGTCAGCAAACGTGACACCGTTCTGTGCATTGAATAGGATCAGAGCAGACAAGACTCAAAGACCTAATCCATCAAGGTATGTTTCTATAACAACACATCTTGAAAGAAGGTGACATGTTTTCAAAAAGATCAGATAAACCGATATGCCAGCGTCAAACGCCTGCACATTCTGGAGATGATATAGGGACCTAAACAGTGCAATTTAAAAACCATTCTCCAAATTCAATAATATGTCACAGGAAAAATAATGGCAAAAAAAAAATAAAATTATCGTGAGTTCTCCTCCTTCATTCAAGTAACATATTAATATTCAGTTTATAATTGGCCCATTCTGTTGAGGACCTTGAGCCCATTTTTGCATGGGGGCAGAGCATACACAGCACTCTCTTAAGTGAACGAGGGTGGTGGCTGCTCCACGCGACGACTTTGAAGATTGCATCCCTCCACTTTTAACATCCCATTTATTTTTTCACAACGTGATGTATAAGCCTTCAAAATACCCACACAGCTAATTCCACTCTCCTTGACAAAGCTCCCATTCATTTTGGGTGCACATTCAATGACTATCTTCATTGTGGGGGTTTTTTTTAAGTCCGTACACACAAGTCCTAATAAGTCGTGTATTTTATCACTGATCCCTTTGGATATTAAAACCAGAAGCCCAAGAGAAAACACGTCTGTAGTTCACGATCAAAAAAATCAATAATGAAAGCACACTTTTATATATGAAAGTGATGAGAAAACGTTGAAAAAAAAGAATTGTTTATATAACAGTTCCCACCTCATTTATCAAACTACTGTGATACAGGGTGATGCCTTAGGATTAATTTTTATATTTTTCAAATCCTGTACTGCTTTAGTGTATAAGTCTAAAACTCCATATAGAGTGGTAGCTACTGTCTTCACATTTTGGTCAGACAAAACAATTCCTCTCTGGGCCTGAAACTCACGGACACCTTACCGTGTCAGGCCTCAAGAGATGTAAACAACAGTGAAATAGGAGGGGCAAAGTTGGAGTAAATGACTTCATTACTTGAAACTGTAATTGGAGGATTAACCCCTGATATGTAAATAGACCAAACTTATAACTATCTGAAAAACTGACCATCGTCCATCTTGGGTGTAGCCTCTGGGAGGCTTCTGACTGCCCAAGGCGCACCTATTAAAGGTCTTTAATAAATACCTACTCTTATTCTCTTTATCTTGTCTAGTCTCTGTTCTAGGTAGCCACTCCAAGGGATCAAGGGAGGGCTCTCTATTTTGTAACACCAGTAACTTAATTAACAGAATCACAGAATCTCTAGGTTGGAAGAGACCCTCAAGATCATCGAGTCCAACCCAGCCGTAACACCTCAACTAAACCATGTGCCACATCCAGTCTTTTTTTAAACACATCCAGGGATGGTGACTCCACCACCTCCCCGGGCAGACAATTCCAGTACTTTATCACTCTTTGTGTGAAAAACCTTTTCCTAATATCCAACCTGTATTTCCCTTAGTGCAGCTTAAGGCTGTGTCCTCTTGTTCTGTCAGTTGCTGCCTGGAGAAAGAGACCAACCCCACCTGATACAGCCACCTTTCAGGGAGTTGTGAGGAGTGATGAGGTCACCTCCGAGTCTCCTTTTCTCCAGGCTAAACAACCCCAGCTCCCTCAGCCGTTCCTCACAGAGTTTGTGTTCCAAGCCCCTCACCAGCCTCGTTGCCTCCTCTGGATGTGCTCAAGTGTCTCAATGTCCTTCCTAAACTGAGGGGCCAGAACTGGACACAGCACTCAATGTCCTTCCTAAACTGAGGGGCCAGAGCTGGACACAGCACTCAATGTCCTTCCTAAACTGAGGGGACACAACTGGACACAGCACTCAATGTCCTTCCTAAACTGAAGGGACAGAACTGGACACAGCACTCAGTGTCCTTCCTAAACTGAGGGACACAGCACTCAATGTCCTTCCTAAACTGAGGGGCCAGAACTGGACACAGCACCCGAAGTGTGCCCTCACCAATGCCGAGCACAGGGGAAGAACAACTTCCCTGCACCCGCTGGCCGCACCATTCCTGAGACAGGCCAGGAACCCCAAAGGGAATTTCCCCACTGCTCCCAGAGAGGCCTGAGAGGCTCGCTGTGGGATGCCAGGGCAGGGGGCTCGGGGGGGTACCTGCAGGTGTAGCGCTCCTTGCCCTTGCGCAGCAGCGTCTCGGGGAGCGCGCTGGGCGGCGCGCGGAAGTTGAACATGGACGGCACCGACTGGATCAGCTCGCTGGCCTCCGGCTTCAGGGCGCTGAAGCTCTCCAGCTTCTCGGCCATGTTCTCGATGGCTGACACCTGCAGCAGGAGAGAGCACAGAGCCCGCCAAGGTGAATAATCCCCTCGGCTTTCTGCCCCTCCACCGGGAACATGAAATGCAGAGAACATCGACTGACAAGTGGAAGAAGAAAGGGGGAAAAAAAAGTCAGTGCAGAGCTGCAGTCTTGAAAATTATGGGTCAGGAGGGTAATAATCAGCCAGTGTTCATTTATTCTTATTTTTAAGCCCCAGCTCCTATAAAATTCCAAGTTTTGCAGTCATGCTCTGTGGTTGTGTGCCAGAAAGTCTATGCATCCCATCTACAGAAATCATTGAATATTTATTACCAAATGAACAGAAATAATAACTGAATTTCTAATTTATTTTTTTTTTTAGGACTTGCAGAGGACACATATTGCAGAGGAAACCTTATGAACACTCAAGCTCAATCACAGGCTGCAACAATCCAGATCCAAAGAGGCTCCATCAATGTTCCAGCCACATCCAACCATCCAGTCCACTGTTCTAGCCCATCATAGCCAAAGATCATTAGATAAAATCAGATGAAATTAAGCTTAGGTGGGTTTGGTGCTCTGTATTCACATTGCTTGTTAGATGTCTATGCTATTTTTCCACCTCTTAATATTCTTGCTCTATCTTTAGTTGCTTGTAACTCCTGTGTGCTTTGGGATGGCTCCACTCTTGATTAGCTGTCTGTAATTTGCAGGCAGTGGGGATTACAAAAATTGTGGAGAACAGTTTCCTTTAAGGTGTCTGGAGCAGACCAAAAAAAATCTCCGCCAAAACCTCAAACACTGCCACTTGAAGAGTTCAGGAATGCTGCTGAGCCTACTGACAGGTGAGAATAACCACCCACCTCTTCATAACACCACAAACAAATAAAAAAAAGGAAGCCAAGCCCTCACCTACAGAGCACAAAAGACACAGCATGAGCCCTGTGCAAGATCTTGCTTGTAACGAAGAAGGAGATTATATGAAAGACAAGATGTTGAACCCTTCTCAGCTGGAACACCTCCACAGACTGTTCTTCAAAATCCATAAAAGATTCCTCCGATTGTTGGAAAACTGAAATTTTAATTGGAAGAACTGGGCATTTTTGCAGGTTTATTTAATTTTATTTTCATTGGCAGAATTACACGGTTGTCTCCTGGCATGATTATTTCCATGCTGGTTAGCTCTTCCTTTGGGCTGGGTTGTTTTTTTCCCTTTAGCCTGTAGCCTGCCCTCTCATTTCATGCTCAGATTCCTAATGCTGAGTACAAATTGCAACGTACAGGGTACCACTGCCAATTTGCCAAATGTCTTTCATCAAACACGGTGGAAAAAAATAAAAAATCTCAGAGGGAAGTCAAGATACATTTACTTGTCAGGCAACAAATGTGAAAGCATTGGGAGGCAGTAAGGGCTGTAAGCTCTGGGGTTTGATTCATAATCACTCAGCTGCTAAAACATTCTCCACAGATGCAAGTGGACAGCACATTTGTCAATATGAAGGATTTTGACATGTACTGATCACAGGCATGAGATATGTAATGATGATGCTGCCGGGAGAGGAGGTAATTCTATCTCGGCACCGAGATGCCATTATCAACCCATACACCTCAACATTACCATATATTTCTTTTTATACGACTTCATCTTCTCCTTTAGTTGGAATTGATTCTTAAAGCTTTTAAAATAGTCATTTCACTGCCTTTAATTCCTTCTAATTGGTCTCCACAAATATTCACTCATCTATTTTACAACTACTGAAAATAAATTGTTTGAATGAAAAATGCCCTCTGGCCTTCGGGCTGATTAGCAATGACAAGACAGTGCATGGGTTATGATATCACATATTTATGGTGAAGAATAATAAGGGTACTGAGAAGTGTAATAAATGTTTTATTTATGTATATTTAATATTCAAGTCCATTTCATTATCTAGTGGGTTTAAATCATTTTTGGATCACAATTTCTCATGCACATGGTCCCCGCCAGTAATATATTAAAGCAACTATTTTCCCCTTTACATTTAAAATGGCTTAGTCATGCTGATTTTTGTTTTAGTTCTTATTTCCAGGATTTTGCAGAGTAGAAACTGAGACAGACTCTCGTTTCATGCACAGCAACGCAGATCAGCTCTACCTCCAACACTGCCTCCAGGATTACATCAGTCCCAAAATAGGTATGAAATCAGCACCTAATCTTAAATCCCTCATCCAGAGGAAACACGAGCACTTCCAATTATTTTAAAGTATTACTCGCTTTCTAAAAATATGTTTCTCACCATAGGAATGACTATTGTGCTTGCTGTTTTGCTGTTTAGTTGGTTTTTTTTTTTTTTAAAGCCTGACTTATGTGGTGACCTGGTATGATTTATGTTTTTCAAGAACTGCACCAGCACCAATGGGAAGCCCCACAGCTTTGCTGATCCAAGGCACTGCCACTGCTAGCAGGTAATTATAGCTGGTACTATCTGCTGGAGTTGGGGCTCCCAAGAACCAAAATTGAGGCATTTTCTTAAGAAGCCCTGGAGTGTGTTGGTGGTCACAGCCTTCAAGATGCAAACCCCTATCGTGAGATGGGCTCCTGGGCTGTGGGGGCATTTTACAGCTCCTGAAGTCCTGCAGCCCTGACCCACAACATGCTGTCCATCACCTTCAGTGCAGGCAGACAGCCCCTGCTCACCAGTCTACTTGCAAAACACCAGCTGAGCACTAAAGAAATCCAGGGGTTTTGCTCTGAGGGCTAACTCAGACCCCAAAAACAAGCAGGAATTCTAAACCTGTGACGTGAGCTTTTGGAAGCCGGTACTCTGTGCCAAGCACTGGCTCCAGGGGACACGCAGGGAGGTGGCAAGGGACAGATGTCCCCAGTGCCACACACCAGCACAGGGAGGTGCAAGAGCATTAATTGGAGGCTGCATCTCCATTACAACATCGAACAGCCATCGGCTGCTGCTCCCATTCACTTGGCTAAACCTTTTCAAACCCATTTGTATCTCTGTCAAGGAAGAGTTCACCAATTTAATTAGGTGCATATGAAAAGATACTGGCTTTTGTTCCTTCTAAGCCTTTTGCCTGATATTTTTTTTGTGGGGTGGTTTTTTTTTTTTTTTTGGGTATTGTTATCACTAATGAATAACCATTCCTCATTCAGGTTCTGCTCACCATTCATGGGCTCACGGAGCTGCAGCACAGCTCCCTCAGGCATTTTTTTCCCAGATGAAAAAATCAAAATCTACCTAATCTCTTTTTGAATGGAAGCTGTTCCCTACCTGTGATCATCATTGTTGCACTTTTCTGTGTCTTTTCTAATTCTACTATGGCCTTTTTGAGAGGAACTTTAGCTGTATTCAAGACCTGAAGGCAATATAACATAATAATGTTTTCAATTCCTTTCTGTTAAGCACTCAGGTGATATTTTCATAAGACTACCAACTTCAAGATCTTTTTCCTGAATGACAGGAGTTAAAAGTTACACTTTCCCCTTAGTATTAGTGGGTATTTACTGACATTGACTTTTATCGCTGTTTTAATCCTGGAGACTCAGCTTTCTCTGAATCTTCTGCAAAATCTCCATAGTCAGTTCTGGATTTGGCTACTGGCCATAAACAGTCCCAAACTCTCTGCCTGCTCACCCTTCTTGCTGTGGCATTTACAGACATACGCCACAGTTCAGGGCCCAGTGACACCCCAAGGTGGACCCACTGGTTATCTTCAATGACTGTAAAAAACACTCTTTTGTTCTTACCCTTTCCCCCACTCTTTTTTTAATGACTAAATGTTAACCCAGGAGATGACTTTCCTTCTTCCACAATGAAACCCCCTCTTCCAGCTGAAACACAACTGAAGCAGCTCCTCTTCCTTCCAAACACTGTTAGTACTGATGGCAAAGCAAGACCTGTCTCCATGGGAGTTGTGTTGGCCATGGAGATGCTACTCAATCCACCCAACTCCTGGAGAGAGGTGTTGGTGAGAGTGTCAGTCCTGGGGGGTTGGGTGGGTGCTCAGGGTCACCTCCCCTCTCCAGGGGGACCACCAGGGAGGCAGGTGTGTGCTTAAAGCCACCAGCTCTGCTTTCAGGGGGTTCTGCACCCCAACCCAACTCCTAAAGGCTATAATAATCCCTGAATGGGGCACGGGGGGGGAAGAACTGCTTGACCCCAAGGATTGGATTAGTGGAATTGCCATGCCCACGGAGAAAGTTCTCCAAGGAGGCAGCAGAGGGAGAAGATCCTATTACATATTTTACATACAGCTATTGCCTTACGGACAAGTCACGTGCGCTCCTAATCTGCCATCAGTGAATGACAGCGTTTTATATAGAACAGTAACTTTTGATTTACATATATAAGAGTTGTTGATTCTATCTGTGTCCAGATGTCTGGAAAAGGAAGCAGCTTTCCCCCACCTCCCTGAGAGGCTATTAACCTCCGACTGACGCAAACTAATGTGCAGTCACAATTCCCCAGCTCCAACTCAAAAATGCAGACATTACCATAATCGGCTAAAACAAGTATTTATAAACATTTCAGCGGGCAAGATATCATCAGCAGGGGCCTTGAACATTTGTCTTAAAATTTATTAACCAACCCAAGAAAAAGTGGCATAAATAAAGCGAAGGTTTGCTGTTGCTGCTTTTTAAGAATAACCTGATGATAGGAAATAATCTCGCAGACAATGTCATGAAATACATGACCTCATGTTTGACAAACGTGACTCCTTCATTGCTATTATCACAAAAACAACTGACTTTATGGCCGGACCTCATGGGAAAAAGAACAGTTCAAGTGTTTGCTTTCTATTTTTACTACTGTTATTTGGGGAACTCTTCAAAATCCAACTGCTAAAGCTCAAGATTTCTCCCTCCCCCAGCTGAAGTTATAGTGCTGCCTCTAAAATCCGCAATTTGTGAATTGTGTTGTCTCGAAACTACATGTATTTGGACAGCCAGGCCTGGAACTTGGCAGAGTTATATTCACGTTCAAGAGACCTATCACACATGGCTGAACTTTATGAAGCAGTAGCGAGAAACTCCTGCTGATCTGTAGTGTGGTTCCAGAACAACTGGATTTGTTTGAATGCAGTTGGTGGGGATCAAGCTCAGTTAACAGAATGGATCATGTCCTAAAAATAATCCCAGTAAAATACAAGCTTTGTTAAGACACTCACCAAATTCCTTTCCCTTTATTTGTAAAATTGTTTTAATTATTTAAAATGGTTCTTCATAAAGCAAATACTGTCTGCCTAAAATTACAGAACCTCCTTAGAGCAACCTTCTCCTGATGGGGCCAAAATGGCATAAACAGATCAAATTAATCCTGATCCATTCAAAAGAGGGTCTTGTCCATTGATTTGCACCATAAGGCTCCTGCCAAAAAATGAAAAAACAATCTCAAATCATCTTGAAATATGTGGCACATGCAACTGGGAATTGAGATAGAAAGGCTTGTGTGACATAACCAAATCTCTCAAGACGGAGATTCATCCATGAATCAGCATCCTGCTCAGTCACTTCATGTTTTAAAAAACCTTTTTCTGCTGGAGCTGCTCAAAGTGAGAGCACGGCCAGGAGACGTACACTCACAAAAGGAGCAGGATGATGGAAATTTGAGGACTAAGCCAAAGTCAAGAAAATCAGACAGGAGAAACAGACTGCACTGGGTTTTTCCACTTTCCAAACCTGCTGAAGCAGAGCCACTTTTCTGAGAGCAGAGGATTAAGGGTGCCTGGGCCAAATCAGAAAACCTACTACGGCCCCTTCATGTCCTACAACGAAAATATTTGGGAACTACCTCCTGTGCTCTCCAAGTCTGGCATCTAATCCCACCTCCTGCTTGCTGAGCTCCTGCAGCACCTCTGGGTGCTCTCAGGAGTCCTTGCTCAGCTCCTTCCAGCTCAGGCTCCCAGAGCATCTTTGCAGCTGCACAAGACAGCTCTTCCCACGAAGAAAGAATGATTAAAATCGACATGTGCACACAAAGCAAAGGTCCAGCCCTGCTCCAGGGTGTGCCAGGGAGGGCACGGAGCAGAGGGCAGGGCTCGGAGCCCGTCTGCAGGGGCAGCACCTCCGTGCAGGGACGCACGTGCAGAGGAACACGACAAGACCTCGGCGCTGGCTTTGCAGAATTTCTGGCTCTGCCTGGTGAAGTGAATCCAGGTCGCAGCGAGAGCAAAGAGCGGGAGTGAGTCAGGACCCCAGCCCTGCCTCCTGGCTCCAGCTCTCCCCTCCAAAGCCCAAAGGCTGGGAAAATCTGGGACGAGTATTTATGGGTTCGGCGCTGCAGCTGAGGAGCCAGCAGTGCGAGAGCAGAACACGGCGANAAGCCAATTTGACATAAGAGCATATTTATCTGCTCAGCTGCAAGACCCCGTAGGAAAGAGTGGCATGCTCCATAATTGAGAGGTAAGTTATCTTTCATATTATATTCTTCTTATGCAATTTATTTCACAGTGATTAAATCAAAAATATAAGCAATGAAACTTACCCAAATTCTTTGATCAGGCAATTGGAACTGGGAGCAAAATTGAAACAAAAACAACACATTATTCCTGCATTGGAATCCTTATTGCAATCAATCTACTTATTAAGATTTTATTTAAAGATACTAATTAAAATGTTTTTCTGAATGATTTGCTGGAAAGGGGTGTTCTCTTCCTAAAAAATACAATCTTTGTAATGGCAAATTATTGTGAAATGCCATTAAATTATCTAATTTTCATAGCTTTTGGCCATGGGAAGGAATTTTGCCCAGCCAGGGATAGGATACAGACTTCAGGGTTTATGTCTGTAAGTTCTATTTCAGAAACCTATTTTAAAGATCCATCTGTTTGCTGTCAAATTATCCAGTTAAGAAATAATAAATTCTCGGTCCCTGAGATGGCGATTTTCAGGAATAAATTCAACAACAAAACCACAAGCTTTTAGTACATGAACAATAAGTTTGTAAACATTTTAAATCCTTCCAGCAGAAAATGAAAACCTGCAGAGAACTCCCCACCTGTACTTTTACAGGGGTGAACAGGACTATAAAGGAAAAACAGCTTTTCTGGAAGCCGTTCCCCAGCCCTCCATAAATACCAAGCCCAGATTCTGCCTTTGCTAACAGGAGGCTCCTTTCTGTTCTATTAAAGTTTGCAGGAAAGCATTTTGACGTTTACTTTTCTGACAGGACATGTGCTGGTGGTTTGGTTTTCTTTTACAACGCTCCTTAGAGCCTGTTACACTCCTGACCTCTGCATCGATCCAGCTCACACCAAGTCAAAGACGTTATCCCTCTCACTCAGGTAAGTGATAAAACCAAAGCCAGGCTTCGCCATGGAGTTTTTATTCTGTTGAGAAATGTGGAGGAAGGGGTTTTGGGGAGCCAGCCCTTCCTCCTGCCTCTGGGGGCTGGCTCTGCCCCACCTGGGGTGGCCCTGCCATGGGGAGGTGGCACCTGACACCTCCTCCTCACACTGAGGGACTCTGTGACAGCACTGGGACCTTCCTCGGGCACCAACACGAGATCCAACCACCTCCCTGGGACAAAACACAGAGGGTGGAAGCCTGACATCATTCCCACTAACAGGGAAATGCCCAACGTCTCCATTTCACCCACACTGCCTCCTCGCCTGACTCCCAGTTCCCCGGGTAATTCAGTCACACAACAATACACAAAAGAATATCCAACTCCTTTCCTGCCCACCACAGCCAAACTCCAAAGAGTGAATTTCACCCCAGCAGCCCCTTTCCCACCCAGTGACCACCCCACCTACCACTGACATCAGTCCAACCTGCAGCAACACCTTCAGAACCCCCAAATCCAACACCACTGAACCACTCTGAGTTACGGCTTCTGAACAGCCAGACAGCACTAAGCAAAATAATCCTGCTGTTTTCATCAATGCAGTATCTAAAATGCCCTCATTTAAATCATTTACTCATCATTTACAGCTCCTTAGCTGCTCTATCAGAATCATTGACTTGATGAGGAGGAACCAGCCTGTTTTATAGCAGGGACAAAAAGCAGATTGAGGCCCTTTGTGTATTTGTGCATTAGCACTATCTGCTACTAAAGGGGAATTTTCACTTGTTTTGCCAATTGGGTAGATTTACCTTATTTAAGGTAACTCAGCAGGAGGTGTTAAGCTGCTATTAAACCTTGCACATAAATTCGCAGTGATTTTAATACATCTTAAATTCTTATTTAATGCTTATAAATACATAATGCCATAAATACTTACGGCATGTAAATACTACTAAATACTTAATACTTAGATCCAACACTTTGTCCAGACATTGAAATTGGAAAAGGGTGTTTTTGTGCATCTGCAACCATATATGCTATCGGCTGGTCTTCCCAGTTCTGCAGAAGTGCCATATTTCAGAATATATTCCATGCAAGTTAGGACATAACAACTTAGGACTTCATTGGGGAAAAAAAAAAAAAAAAAAAAGGCAGTGGCGCAGATAATTGGGCTGTTTTGCCTGGGAATTCAGAGGAACCTGAACCAGAGACAGAAGCCCATGATCATGTGCTTAAAATACAGGAGGGGTAGAGGGTGTCATTACTAAGATTAAACAACCTACAGTCAGAAAAGAGTTCAAATCCGTGAATACCACAGAGCATTTTATTCAGGTGTAAGATTTAATTGAGATTTTTAGCAAACTCTCCACAAGCAAGGAGGAAGAAGACAAAATGAGGATGTGGTGCTGGTGAAGAAAAGCAATGTATAGTTTGCACACAGATCCTCTTCCTATACCACAGACACATCACAGTTGTTAAACTGTTTTGGGACACCCTCTTAAATGTTTTTCATCCAGGATTGTGGTCAGTGAACAAGTGAGCAGTCGTAATAAAGTCTCTCTTCAGGAATGGAGGAGCAGGGATGCTACACACACAGCGCACATTGCAGCCCACAGCAGCCACCAAAGAAACCATGGTGCATTTACACTATGAGGCATGGAAACATCAGGTGGAAGCTTTTCTCTCTGAGAGCCCTTAAACAAAATAAAATCCCTTTTAAAGAGGGATGCTCAGCTTTGCTGGCCTTACAGGGAATCTGCATCCACTCCTTGTAGTCAATACTGACTCTCCAGAGCACAGGAGGGTGCTGATGACACAAGGGGCTGCAAATGTTGGTAGCTACCTTATGGTTTTGGAGGAAAATGGTTCTAAAAGACACATTCAGTTCGAATCTGGCTTCCTCTACAATCAAAACATGTTGTTTCATCTGCAAAACATCAAGAAGCTGAGAACAATGCTTACGCTTTTCCACCACAATGGTCCAGCAAAAACTGTGTGTTTTAGGAAATCCAAAAATGACTAAGACTGCATTCATTTCTCTGCACCTGCTTTGAAGCATCAACAAGGTTGTTTACAACATCAAAATTCCCAAAATACTTACTTGTGGATGAAACAAGAATCCCGGGGAAGGTCTCAAGTATTTCTCTTTTAAAGCTTCCAGTGGGTCAGTTAGCTTTCTTTTTTCTACTCTGTAAATGTTAAAATTAGATTTGCTTGTGATGAATCAGTCTCAGACATTAACAATCATACAGCTACTCAGGTTTAAAACAGGCAATTACACCTCAAGCAATTTGTTTCTAGGGGATAACAATAAAAGATAAGGGAGGACACTCAAGTCTTGACTCCCACACACAGCTCATTACTGCCAGGGTGTGGCTGGGAATCACCTTCAAAGTAGATTACACCATTTATAGAGGGAATAATCCCATTTCAAAAGATTGATAACCATTATAATAGCAGAGTTTTGGAAGAAAATTAATTTCAGGCAAACCAATGACTAACTACCAAGCGCTTCTGTAAAGAAATAAGGCAACTGAGCACACTCAGCACTAAGAGGAGATGAATTCAAAGCAACAGAGCCTTGAGCAATGGGTCTCTTGCCATCTCTCCACACACGACATCACAGCCACCACCCTGGAAACCTCCCCTGTGCACAGCCAAGGTCAGGCAGGGCAAGAAAGGTGGGCTTGTAGGAACACACTGAATCCGAGGTGCCAGCAACAAATCCTGCATGGCAGCAAAACCCAGCCTTTCAGAAACAGAGTGGAAATGTGAGGATTTTGCTTTTTCTGTTACTGACGTGCATAGTTTCATGGATGAATCGTGTTGTCCACATGCAGAGGTAACTCATGGCAAAGGAAGGCTCAAGAATAACTGGCCTCATGCTGTGCTGCCAGCATTTGTACAGATTTCATTCAAATCATAGAAATGTGGGCTCACAAAATGGTTTGGGTTGGAAGGGACCCTAAAGATTATCTAGTTCTAACCCCTCTGCCCTGGGCAGGGGAGGTTGCAATGCAATTTAATTAGTTGGTAATGCAGGGCCATAAAACACGGATCATTATTTCCGCTGCTTCAGGCATTTTAAGTGAATGTGACGCAAAGAAAACTTATGGTCAAACACAGATATCAATCTGGCATGAATAAAATCATCTCAGTAAATAGCATCATATCCTGTTTCTTCATAATGCAGACTTGTCTTATGCACCAGCACTCTCCAAAAGCTTTGCCCACAGCAAAGTTTTTTTCAGACAAAGTAATAAATTAACATAATTTACATGGCAGTATCCTTTTTTCTTTAACAAGAGGCTGTAAAATCAGCCATTTATATTACAGAAAAATATTTTTACGGCTAATATTTCTCTAAACTAATTTAGATGCATGACTTTAACTCATTGCAGGTATAAGAGCAGAAAGGGCAAAGGGGGGCTGACACCCACAGGATGCAGGTGAAATTCACATCCCGGTGAGATCCATCTCAGTTCTGCTGGGAAACACCAGGAGGTCTGGATTTTACCACTGGTTTTCAAAATCTCAGCTCACTGGCAGCATGCACCTTTCAAAGCCAACAATGAGGCTCCCATTGATTTCACAAAGCAGACCATGGATGGGGATCTGCACAGCTTGGTGGTGTGGAAGGTGTCCCTGCCCATGGCAGGGGGGTGGAATGAGATGAGCTTTAAGGCCCCTTCCAACCCAAGCCTTTCTGGGATGATTCTGTGGCTAAGGAGCCCACTTTGTACACACAAGGATGCTGTGCCTTCAATTCTATGAATGAAATGCCTGAAGAAATCAACCCAGTACTCAAATAATGGTAAAATAGGGCAGAAATCATCCTCCACTTCCATACTTTCAACACACCTTAGGGCCAATGTGTTTCTTTGTTGTAGTTGTGAGAAACTCCCCTTGAATTCAAGAGGAGCTGGCAAAGTGGAGTTCAAGGGGTACCCTGGGGAGAGGCACTGTCATCTCCAGGGGAAACCAGAGCAGGCAGAGTTTTGAAAGAAAATGAATTTCAGGCAAACCAGTGACACCAAGTACACATCAAACAAACAAACAAACATTCAATACTGATCCAACTCATTTACAGGCAAGAGAATAAATTCAACCTCTGCATGTCAAGCTATGCAGGTTTAACTAAAGACTCATGGCAACGAGGGCTTGCTAATTGCAGTATTGCCAGTGCCGTGGCTCATGCCCTGGCAGCGCAATGGCACCTCCAGGGACACTGGGAGGGGGACAGGGTGGCAGCCCTGGCAGACCTGCACCAAAGGATGCTGAAATGCAGCAGAGAGCCCTTTACCTGTATATGGGATCCATAAAGAACGGGGTGGGCCTGGCGTGCTGCAAAGAGGACTCCGAAGCTTTCCTTTGCTCGAGGTCTCCTCCCTTCTTCTCTCCAAAGACGTGGTTCTTCCGAGGCTCGGCTTGTTTTGTGCTGCTGGCTCGGCTTCGGCTGCCCATGCTGAGATCCAGGGGCTGGTCCTGGCTGGAGGCAGAGGGGGCTGCTGGCTTTGAGGGGATGGGAGTAAGTGGCTTCTCCTCCTTACGTTTTATGGTGAGGTCAAAGGGAGACTCAGAGCTTCCCTTTGGGATCTTCTTAATTTCACTGGGTGATTGGGGCTCCACTTTCAAGGGTAACGGTCTCAAGTCTCTATCAGGAAATGGATACATTGATTGAGAGAATGCTGGAAAAAACGGGAGGGGAAACATGGAAGGGTAAGGTAAGGCTCCGACTTTTTTGTCTTGCAGCCCCACAAGTCCTGTTGAACCAAAGTACTTTTCAGCAATAGAAGCAATAGCCTTTATAGAATCATTCACCGCTCCTGACACCGCAGTCTGCTCCTCTAAGGATGGTGAGAAAATGGAATGATTGCTGTGGTCTTTCTTATTATTTATTGACGCCAGGCTCTGCAGAGAGCTTACTTTGTCTTTGAACATTTTACCATTTTCTTTAAATTTCTCTTTCTCACTTTCAATGTCACTTTCCAGATCAGAGCCCGAGGTGGTTTCCAGGTCACTGCCACTGGGGGTACTGACATCGTCAAGGTCAAGGTCACTACTCTCTGACTGGTCACTGAGTTTCTCATGCGGCCTCTCTTCAGAGGACCCTTCTGGTTGAAGCTCCACTGGCTTATTCTCCCCTACTGATGGTTGTTTATTTAGTGCCTTCAAAATATCCTGGGTGGCTGGCAGTATCTGAGGATTTGTCATGAGGGGACTTTGGCTTTTGTTTGTCTGATCTGCGCTCGGAAGTCCTTTAACAGGAGAACTAGTAGGTAGCAAAGGTGGCCTGTGGTACAAGCCTGAAGGAAACAGACCGGGGAAGCTAAAAGAAAATCCAGGAGCTGTTGGAAAGGTAAGACCAGCAGGATGCCTATTGGCTCCAAAATAGTCAGCAAGGCCCGGATTTGCATGATTCATATTAACCATGGACGTTTTATCCATAGCTGGGGTTCCAGGAAGAGAAATGCCTTGGCCAAAAAATCCTCCTGCTGCAAAATGGTTCTTGCCCTCACAAAATCTCCTGTGTTTATTTAAGGAAGACGTAGTGCTGAACATTTGTCCACAGTCTTTGCACTTGATTTGGGTTCTGCAATCAGCATGCATGCGCTTATGACGACAAAGGTTTGAAAACTGAGTATAGGATTTATGGCAGACCTCACCTGTATGTAAACAACAACAACAACACATCTCAGGCTTTGTGGTAATTGCCCCCACCCTCAAAGTTGTGCAAACATCATTTTTTTACCCGCCAAATGTCAGTGAAGAAGCTGTAGGGAGAAGTCTAGGTGCACAAATGTACAAAAGCAACTGTACTCTCCAAAGCAAGGCATCCGAGCAGACAAATGTCAGAAGACAGCACCAAAACCAAGCAGAAAAGGTCTGGAATTACTGAAAGACATGCTCTCCTCATTTGTTCTTTGCATGGCACGGTGTTGCACTTTCAGTACCATTATCCCACGTTGCATTAGCCCCCAGAGCCCCCCACGAGCCACGACCCCGTGCTGTGACCCCACATGAACCCACGGTGCTCCTGTGTGAGAGCACAGGTGTCTTCAAATGGCATCCATTCATGTCACTATTCCCACGTGGAAATGAATCATTAAAATAAATATTTGTAGGGCCAGACAGAGATGAAGCTGCCTCACAGAGCTTTCACTCTGCAAGAATAGGAAAGAGGTGAAGGAGGAGACAATCAGGTATTTCCTATTTCCAAGTATAAAAGTAACAAATATTTTTTTCTGCTTACAATGAAAAATTTAATCTCATGGAAGTCCAGGCTGGAACCTGAAAAACTTTAGTGCTCTCATACGTCCAATGCATTTCTATTCATGCAATGCATACAGTGCTTACAGGTGCCTGGGATGCTGCAACTCTAAATTCCACACCTTAACTTTCCTAGTCTTAATATTGCTTATTTGCCCTTTGCACATGACACAATAGACCGTATTTCAACAACAATTTCCTTTGAGAACGAAACTCTTTTTATTTGCACGTCTGATGCTCAGTAAGAGCCTGATGAATTTCCTTTCAAACACCTCTGGGATGGGAACGATTTCTGTCTCACAAATGCAGCGTTTGGGAGAAAGCCTGGGAACACACAGGGGAGCAGATCTACCTTGAGGTCAGGGCCTGATCTAGCCTGAGACACTCTGCATGCTGGAGCTCAGCTTCCAGCAACCTTCCACAGTGGCAGGAGGCTGGAAGTGGTCCCAGTGGTGCAGAGTGAGACTCTACAGAGTCAATCAGTCACTGAGGCAAACAGGATTTTGCAGGCTCCCGATTTTCTGGCTGCTACAAACCTTAGGGAGCAAATTGGGGCAGCAACCAAGTTCAGAGTCTGTAAGTAGAAGTGGGGTTTGGAAGAGGGCAATGCTTACTTCTCCAGTGCCTTTTTATGCCCCTTCTTGGCATACTTTGGATGAGCAGGAGCATCAGGCAAGTCCCAAGGCTGTGCTGTGTCTTGTACTCTTCAATATGCCAAAATCTGTCTGTACCTCTGCACCACCTTGCTTCTAACAGTATCAGCTCCAGACTTGTTTAAAAACAAAGCAGCACCACTATCAGCAAGCACTGTTATCCCTCTGAAATAAATCCTTTTTTTCTTTTTTTTTTTTTCCTAGCCAGGAAAAAGCATGTGGCCGCTTTATTTTTTATTTAATTTGTGTTATATCATAAACTCTCATCTTTCACACATCAAAGCCGCACAACAATGCACATTGTGTATTCTGAGGCCTTTTTAACAATCATTTTCATGATTTGAGACAGTCTGACATAATTTACAATGGCTCTATTTTAAGCCCGCAGAGGAAACTGAATTGAATGTATCCCATCCTGCACTCTTGGTTCCCATGAACTGCAATCACGTCCTCTAACTTCCACTCGCACCGGGGCCCTCGCTAACCTTCCTGCTCCTCCAAATCCCTGTCCCTGAGAAACTCCACTGCCTGTTGTCATCCCCTCACTGTTTACCTCTTCAGCAGCCTGCTCCTATCTCACCAACAATGCTGCTATTGTTCCCTGATCCTGCCCCATCCACCCGATTTTTTCCCCTGTTCTCATCCCACACTGACATCCCCGGGACAATTCGTGGGGTAGAGGGTGCAGGATCGGGCCCAAACACAGGAAATTCGCAGCGCGGTAGCTCAGGAAGAAGGTTTTGTTTCTGTGTATCAGTCACTGTTCCTGCTGGAAATCTTCATTCACAAGGAAAAAGGCAAGAAAGAAGAGAGAGAAAATAAAAAATAAAGCGAAAGATGGAGAGGGAAAAATACGGAAGAGAAAGAAATAAGGGAGACAAGAAGGATGAGAAGAGATTATTCTGGTTTCTTGAAAATGCTTGATTTTCTCTTGTTAAGTAGTTTTTGTCCCTTTAAAAGATAATTTATTTGCCTATTCAACATTGATATATTTTTTTATTTAATATAAAATCATTTATCATTCATTTTTGCAGTTACGAAGCTCTAATTTTTCTGCAATTTTCTCCTACTTTTAACCTAATTGCAGGTATAATATTTCTGTTCCACACTCCAGGGTACAGAATCAGGCCCCTTACCTTCACTGTTGAGTCTTTACACAGTAATTTCCCCCAGCTCCCATCATGTTGATGCACAGAAACCAAGATTAAACTGACCCAAATGGTGGCTCAAGTGTCACATCCATAGGTTCACACAAGCTCCATCTTGGATATTATGAATCTACTCCTCTCCCACGTGTAAAAGTAGGATAGACCATATGTATTCTTCCAGAAAAAGAAGTATCTCAAATGCATGCATTTCCAAGGATAGGCTATTGTAGAATTAAAAAGAAATCATGTTTTATGAACTTTTGATCTTCTACCAGGTTGTGTTGAGGTCCTGCTTCTTATTCACATGGCTTTATTAAAGATAAGGCTTTGATCAGGTTGGCTGGAGTAGCAAAGGACTGGAAACAGGGGTATTGGCACAGATTAGGTCTTCCTAAAATCTGGGAAGTTCTCCCTTAAAGAATACTGGTACATTATTAAACTATTACTCTCCATTAGTATTTTCCAAAGTCGACAGAATCAAGAAATATTCTACTCTGGAGAAAAGCAAAAATATGCACTTAAAATTTTAAGATATCCTTACAGACTATTAAGGGAGATGCCAATTAATAATTTGACTAAGTGCATTTCATCTCAGTTTTTAAACTAAACTCAAACAGTAATGGCAAAACCATTAAAATATGTAAATATTTATTATTATAATCTCAGCAAACAATTAACAGCTGTACCAACAATTTACCTTTTCGAGCACTGAAGTTAATTTAAGACTATTTGATGAGGTTCCTCTTGCATTCAACAGGTATTCTATTTAATCCACGGGCTCTAAGGGCTGGCAAAGAAATTTTGTGCCCAGGTGGAAGCCCTTGCTCCCTGGAGTACTCTTCCTCTTGGGGACTGTCACCTGAAGCCTGGGTGTACCATGGCATCAGTGATGGGCACACACAATGCCACGGGGACTCTGAAGGAGACTCTGTGTCTAAACAGCCAGATAAATTTGTGTTATAACATCTAAACTCCTCAGATAAATTTGTATTATAAGATCTACCTCCTTTTCATCACATGATTTAAACTCTAGCAGATGAAGGGGTGGTTATCAACTTTAACTGTTTCCATGCATGGAAGCAACAGAAGCTGTGTCTGATTTCTGCTGTTACACCTTATTACACCTTTTAAATCTCACTGCCGTACTTTTAAGCAACTAACTTGTAAGAGAAGCTTCCCTCCTTGCAGCTTTTATTGCTCTACAGACGCCAGGTTTAACACAAACCCCCAATCCGGCTCAAAAATTGCAAAGAATTAATCTTGTGCCTACGCACTCTCTGTACGGTGATTGTCTCTGGACCCCAAATTAGCCAGCAGTTAAGTTTGCATATTTTCTGCTTATTAAAAAAAATTACTGTAAGTGCTATTTAGAATATGTTCAGTCTATTATGGCATGTGGTTTCTATTTGGGGAGGCTGGAGATTTTGCGAAGGCAGTGAGTAATTACCTTAGTGTTGGTGAGTTTTCACTCAAGCTTGGGCAGCACACTGTAACAAGAGACAGTTGCCATAAACAGACTGGTAGGGGTAAATCATGGTGTGTGGCCTTCTGGTGGAAAGCAGATATCTGCTCTAGGTGACCCTACCTCCCTCTCACAGCTCGGCAGAGCCCACCAAACATGTGGTCTCCAAACCTTTTTGTTCTGCAATTACACGGCTGTTATCCATAGGCTGCTCCATGGGGTTTCATCCCTCACGCTACATGTGAGGGATACCAGTTGTTGTTTTGATTTATCAGGAAAAACAGCAACAAAAAGCATCTGAGAGGTTATTTCATTCGTGAGAGGTTCTACTTAGAGACTTCGACGTAGGATGTTGCAATAGGCCTACCTGGGGAGTCCCTACCTAACCAGAAGTTAGTTTTCTAATTAAGTGTAATCATTTAATCTGTGATCAGCTTTAAAAACTATTAGTGATATTTAATATTGGATCTATTTACATTTTTTCTCATTGAAGGTGTCCAAACCAAAAGTATTACTCACCCAATGGCAGGTTACAGATTTTGCACAAGTGAGTTGTTTAAGCCAATACTCCTCCTCTTAAGGAAATATATTACCTTGTGGCCAATTCTTTCCACAGGTGTGGTGCAGATATTTTGGTAAATTATTGTTGAGAGCAGCAAAAGATTAAGAGGTTTAGCAGACAAGTAGGGGAGATGGCCAAGGTAGCTTTCAAGTCAAAAGCAGGTGTCTGAAAAGGCTGTGGTGGAGAGTATCACTACCAAGAACAATATTTTTAAATATTTTCTGCCTCTGCTTCCCCGGTGAAAGGGAGGGAAAGCAGAGATTTGTTTTCCAACTCCAGCAGAAGTCATGGCATCTGCTGTGGAGATTCTGCAGCCCAAAATCTGCTCCTAGGGCAGGAGGAGAGCAGCCAGCTCAGCACGGTGCAGAGCAATGAGGCTGCAGCCACCACTCCTGGCATGGCTCCTTCTGGCTAAATCCCACTCCTCACTTTGCATTTGTGCATGGAAAAACATCCCTGGGACAACAGGTACATTCATACAGCACACAGTGTCTGTCTGAAAAGGAAAATCCCATGAAAATAACTCCTTGCATTGCACCACAAATTACCCAGAACTCATCCAGTAACTCAAAGCCCTTGTGACACGGGCGGGAAGTTCAAAGGGAGCAGAACACAACCTCCTGCTTCCACACTGCGCTGCTTTATGGCAAGAGAAACAACACTTATTCAAAGACATTTAGCTGGAGACTTACATATAAAAGGTTTGACACTGCTGTGGATGTGTTTATGCTGTTTGAGGCCTGAAGAAGTGGCAAAGGTTTTGCCACACTCTGGACAAGCGTGAGCACGAGCCCCCACATGCTGGGAACGAATGTGCCTCTGGAGGTTGCTGGGGTCCGTGAAAACCTGCTAGGAAATGAGTACTGATTAACCAAGAAACTTGACTGTGGAAGAAGGCAGTATTACAAAAATAAAATAATAAAATTCAAACCTTGGAGCTGTTTTTTGGGAGCATTCTAAGATTAAGACCCTTGCTAATGGCCAGCAATGGGGTTTGTGCCTGCAGGAAGGGGCCTCAGCTTCCCAGGATCACCCAAATATTGTTTAAGGGTCTGTTAACCCCTTTGCAGCAGATGCATTTGACTTGACTTTGCCATTAGACATTGCACATTTGAAATCAGGGACTTCATAGAAAATGAGTGAAAATGTGGCTGCTTGAAACCTCGAAGTATTACTGCAATAGAAATACTTTATCCTGATACCTGAGTGTGTGACAACAAGTAATCCTGTACACAACCCAGAGCTAGAAACCAGGGCTTGGCCACATAAGTGTCAGCTCAATATGAAATTCCCATTATTGCAGCAAAATCTACCTAAAACCAAGTAACTCCTCATGCAAAAGGGCCAAGCTTTGGGAATCTGATAAAAATCAATGCAGAGTACCACATCCTATACAAGTAATTCCCACAGCAAGCCCAGTTCTGGGAAGTGATGGAGATGCTTTAGAGAATTGTATTCAGTGCAGCTGGGGTGTGTTGCTATTGCTTATTTTTGATTTGTATTGCAATAGTGTCCTTAAGTTTCTGGTCCCAGCAGCTGGCACACAGCCCAGGGAATCCTCTGCCCTGTGTTTTCCTGGGTGTTCTTGCCCCTCATTGACCCTCTTACACCCCATCAATCCTCTCAAGGAGCCAAGCCCCAAGCTCAAGGGTGCTCAGCATCCTGCGTCAATGCCCATTTCAGCCTCCACAGCCAAATCAAAAGGGAAAGAAAAATAACATATTCTCCAAGTAGAAGTGAAAACCCTTGAGAAACCCTCTGGAGCACGGCAGAAGCCCTATGCCCTCCTGCATCCCAGCCTGAGGCACCCCCAATTCCATGCTCCCCTGCATCCAGCAGCACAAGAAGTGCCAGGCAGCCTCCAAATTCACTGTACCTTGGCACAGTTCTCACACTCGTAGTGCTTCCCGCTGTCGTGTGACATCTGGTGACGTATCAAGTTGGACTTCCAGTTAAAAGCTTTGGGGCACTGGTCACACTTGTACTCCCTCTCCTCACTGTGAGACAGCATGTGCTTCTCCAGGCTGTGGAAACAGGAACAGGGCTCAGTGAGATGTGGGTTTATAGGAAGAGGAGAGAGCACAGCACACAGTTACAGCCAGAAGAAAAATAAGAAAAAATTAAAAAGCCCCAAAGGCCCAATCCTGACAGAAACTAAGTCCTGTGAGTTCCAGGCTCACCCCAGCCAGGAGGCAGAACCTCCTTCTCCCCACCAGAATAACACATCCTCTCATGTTTTGCCAGGCCACTTGCAAATGCTCCAGGAGATGCTGCTGCCATCACTCCCCAAGGAGATTATTTCATACACCTCTCACTATTTCACTCTGGTAATTCTTCCCTGCAGTCTGAATTATTTCTGCCTTATGACTTTCCCTCTAAACACACCTTGGATGCCACCACCTGCTATAAATCCACTCCTTTGATGGGAGTCAATTTTTCTAACAGCAGGAATAGATGAGGAGTAACTCCCCTGGAGCAGGACAGGATGAGTTTAAGAAGCCTCTAGATAAGTACACCACAACTGAATTATTCTTGATGATTATTAACTGAGTGCAATTGTGTCATTGTTCAGTCATTCATTTCTTAGTGGTTTATTCAGTCTATTATTAGGATATTCAATGTCCACCTAAATTCTGTTGCACATCTTTAAATTAATTTTTTGTCTCTGAATTTTTATCATTCATTTGTAGCAAATATGTATTTTTAAACACCTGTATTGCTTGGTCACATACAGAGTCATAACCCACACCACTGCTTGAGGGAAGATCACTACACAATGCAAGAGTGGATTCACAGAAAATCCACTGGAAAGTGGGAATTTTAGCCTGGGATGCCAAAACTGTTTTCACGTGAAGTTCCCACTGATCTCTGCTGAATCAGTGACAAAACCTGCTGGGGTTACAGCCTTGTTTGGGTTGTGTAGCTCTAACAGCAACTTCCATTCTCAGCCACAGGCAATGGAAATGCTTTCACTTTGCAGATGCTCTTACTTCTACTCCTCTTCTTCTTTTAGGGGAGGAAAAAAATAATTCTGGCTTCTCCTCCTAATACTTTTATAACAATTGACTTCCCACCACATAAACAAATTTGCCATAGAGACATTCTTGTTCCTGGCTGTGGCACCAGCTCCTGGGCTCTGCCGTGACCTCCGTGGCCATCAGCACTCCTGGACCCAACACCCCCATCTTCCTGCTCAGCTATTTCTCCATGTAATTATTCACACCCTCAAGCACGGCTCAATTTGGGCCTTTTGTTTTATACAACCTGGATATAGCACACTTTGGCACTTTTTTTTGCAGTGAACTGTCTGTGTGGTGTATGAGCCTTTCAATAATTCAGAGGTTCAGAGAACGGCTGCATTCTCTCTCATTTTTCACTCTTTCTCACAGTACTGCCCATCTATTTATGATGACTCGTTCTTTGTTTTCTGCCCTGTCTCTTCAATATTTAATATTTTAAGCTAAATTTACATTTCCTCAATGATTCCCATATGTTAGATATTGTCCTCTCATTCGCAGGGAGAGAAGAACTTTAACACTGAATAACTCCTAACGTTCAAAAACCTAACAGACCAGAGTCCTGCCTCACCCAGCCTGCTGGAAATTCTGCTCATCTTCATCTCTGGTTTCTGTAGAAGGTGAATTTATCAGGTTCTGATGCCCTGCATGATCCAACTGAAGCCATCACAGAATCTGCCCCACTCAATCACGTTTTCAGCACCTTCTCCTACCTTTGTAAGTCTGGGAAGACTTGGTCACACTCTTTGCACTCCTGGATTTCATGCACGTCCTGAAGGTCATTCTCGCTCTCGAGCTTCTTCTGGAAGTCCTCCTCCACCATGGAGAAGGCGGAGTGAGGTGTGCTGCAGGGGAACTTCTGGTGGTCCACCAGCTCAGCCTTGGACTCAAAGAGCTGGTCACAGTCCTCGCAGCGGTACTGGCGCTCCTCTGCAACACACAGGGGGTGGGCACAGGGGCACCACTTCAGTTTTCACTCATTTTTAACCACCACCCCATCAGAAGTTGGATGATGGTGTGGTTAACGAATTGCTCTTCAATTAAAAAGCGAGAAGAATCTCAAAAGAAAGCAGGATCCTAAGAACGCTTTGTAATAATTCTTTGACTCCATGTTAACTGCCTGGGTGACATCCAACAGGAATCCCTAACACTGGCTTAGGGCAAAAGTTTAAATATCAAGGCCAAGTGTTTAAATACCATCCTAAATGCAATTATACAGGGTCTAACACGGATATCCAGCAGAGGCTGCCAGTCTCTGCATTTCCCAATAAAAGGGACTGACTCAGACACAAACACCAGCATCTAAAATAGCCAAAAGGGTGTTTAGAGTTTTTAAAAGCCTCTTCGTTTTCATCACAGTCCTTCTGCAGCACCCAGCCCTGTTCAAAGTAAGCCAGAGATGCATGAAGTTAAATTCTTTGCTTTAAATTCAAAAAAAATAGGTCATAATTTCTTACTGAAAAGTGTGGAATATCAGTAAAGAGTTACTTTGGAATGAGTACTGCATTCCCTTAACTAGTAATTCCTGCAAAAGAACAGATTGGCTGAAGAAAATTCCCAAAAAACAAACTTGGAGAAGAGCATCCCACAATGGTTTTTTTTTCTGCTGCATGTTCTACTCTTGGTCGCAACAAGGAGCCAGACACCCTGGTTTGGTTCCAGATACAAATGCCCTGAGGCTCTGAGTCAGAAAGGCACTGGCTGGAATCCCCAATGAATGTTCTTGGGTGCAACTTGACAGTTGAGCTGATCCAGAGAAAGTGTCATGGGGCTCTGCTCTTGGCTGTCCATGAGCAACACTTTGGCTCAGTCTGCTTCTAAATCAGCCCTGTGGGACATGATCCTGCATGTGACTGCAGAGATTTCCTCTGGTGTCATTTGTACAATAGCTACTTGACCATGGGGACTAGGCAGGGAGAACAGTGTGCTGGACAGGGGGACAACTTCAGCAACAACTAAACAAAGTTACGACTGGGGGAAA
Source organism: Oxylabes madagascariensis (assembly GCA_013400675.1). Taxonomy (NCBI): domain Eukaryota; kingdom Metazoa; phylum Chordata; class Aves; order Passeriformes; family Timaliidae; genus Oxylabes; species Oxylabes madagascariensis. The sequence goes on from VYZR01115312.1 coordinate 56,273, forward strand.
AACCCAAACACAAAACCGAACAGGAATGAATGCACAATTCCCACTTTTTTTTTTTTTTTAGGAGAACAAGAAATACAACTTTAAATGTACAAGCAGTCACAAGAAAGTAGAGACCTTGATAATTCCTGCCCTGTGCATTGTCCCTAAATACCTGAAAATTTGTAAAATGTCCCTCTGGGTGTAAACTGCAATGGGCTGGGCATTAAGCAGATATCCAACACCCAGTTCCCACTGTGGCTGATAACCCACTGCCCCACAGGCAGCACTGCTACAGGAGATTTTGGAGACTGGGGGACAAATCTGAGCAACAACACAGGAGCTTCAGATGAAGAATCTGTGTGTGGGATGAGTAAAGGACAAGTGTGAGAGTGAGAATGGCTGAGATGTCCTCACAAGTGACAGCAACATTGACAACCTCAGATTTCCTCTTTTCAAGGTCACAGTTGTTTGGGTAAGTAACAAAAAAAACCCCTATAACTAGGGCCCATACATGTCCTGCAGGAGCAGCACAGTCTTGAGATAAGCACATGGACTGTTGTTTTTCTTCTGCAACCCCACAAAACCATCAAGTTTCAATCAGGAACAGAAGGGCAGAAGACGGACAAATGCAACCGCAGTCCAGCTCTTCTCCCTGGCTGCAGTAAAGCCATCGCAGATTCCAACACAAGAAAAAAATCTGCCTAAATTCTGTGAGTTAATTTCACTGGGTTAATTAATGAAACAGTAAAAAGAGGCTAACCGTGGATGTCCGGAGCCATTGTCTCATGTGAATAATCTTCACTCTTCATGAACAGTAAGAGCTCCTCTCCTGGTTCAATATCTGCTACCACTCTGTAGAATATCTGGGAAAAAAAAAA
>VYZR01115313.1:3500-36417 GCA_013400675.1 Oxylabes madagascariensis
AGTTTTGGTGTGAGCTCAAAGGTGCTGTGAGCCACACTCTCACCTGGCAGGAAAGGAATCATGCCTGAATTTTCCAGCATGGGCCCTTTAGTTTTTGACTGACTAACTACATGGAGCCAATCTGCAGGTCTAGTCGGGCATGCAAGGTCTCCAAATGCGGTCTCTGACAAGGCAAGTATGGCTTTCTGTGGAGCAAATACTACTATAGTAGAGCCAAAAAGCATAGGTAGATCCAAATCTGTTCTTCTTTGCTCCTCCCATCCCATAGCACAATATTCCTGCCTATAAAGAGAGGGGAATAATTGGAATCAAAGACCATGAAGGGAGAGATCAGCATGAAAGGATACCCAGATAAAACCAAGGGGGCAGGCTTATCCCTTTGGCTTTATCCCCCTTTTCTCATCCTGTATGTATTAATGCGGTGCTAAAACCTTATTGTCTGACTGCATTATTATTAATGACAACTGGTATCCCAGAGGTCAGAGTGGCACTGCAGCTTGCCATTCACTTTAATTATCGATGCACATCACCAGCTTCAGAAAATAAGAAGAGATAAGATGAGGATTATTGAATCCCATCTTATGCTGTGTGTTATCATACACTCTACATCCTGATCGGTTCCTATCAGCTTTGCTCAGCTCACTGAGGGAAGGGGGGGGGAATCAAGAAGGCTTTCCCTTTATGTTTTCATTTTGCCCACATCTTTAGAAATTTGGCCAAAACAATTTCTGACCATCACATTAATGGCTACATCTGCCCAGTGACTTGGCTCATGACCACAATATTTAGGTTTTAGCTCTTTAAATATCCAAATAAAAAGGTATTTAGTTCTTTAAAAACACAGGTATTTAGATATGTCTGAGTTGTTGCTGTACTTCAGGACTATCACTGAGACAGACATAGGTACATGGCTTAGTCTTTTTTGGTGGGAAGGGATCAGACTAAAGAGAACATAAAGATATAGATAAAATTCACAATTCTCTGATAAAACACACCATTCACTGTCATTTTACCCAGATTCAACACCAAACTAAGCAAGCTGAATAGAAGCAGGGGAGGAATGGGGTTTTCAGACAACAACAAAAAAATTAATAATATCTCAAGTGTATGAAGTATTTTTCCAGCAGAGTCCTTCCAACCCAAAGAGCTGTCTCTCACATGGCATATTCAAAGACAGAGAATTGCTGGGTGAAAAAATATTAACAGAGTCTCTGCATCTGCAGAGAGTCCATTCCACATATTGGGCATTCCACTAAAATAATAATAATGTATTATTCATGGAAATGTATGTAAAAGCCAAACAGGAGGAGCTATCTGTATGCACTAAATATCCATGCTAGTTTTGAAAGGCAGCTCACAGGGAATGATAGCCTTTTATCTATCCTGTCATTTACAAGCCAGGTAACTCAGCTCTCTCTCTTCCAAGAGATTGCATGCTGCCAAAAGTGACTCATCATGTTTGTTGGTGATAAAACAAGATTAGGAGAAAGGGGTTTGGAATAAAGCTTCCTGTGGGGAACACCAGTCCAACACTGGCCACACCAGTATATGGCTTTTCCCCATTTTCATGCAAGGCACAGGTAACCTTGTTAGCTTTTCTTTATGTAACTCGAATTACGATCAAGAGGCAGGTAGGCCTTCCACGTGAGTGAAAGAAAAGGTCTTTGGCAGCCTCCTTTCTGAACTAAAGCAATGAAATATATATTTTTTTACATATATATACCGGCTCAGCTTTGCTCCCTTTCAAAGCATGATGATTACCTCTCACAGATGCAATGACAAGAGTAGCCTTTGGCAATCCCACAGTTCCCTTCTCCTTCTGAGAAATGGCAGAATGAAGGGGAAGAAAAGCCCAGAAGCCTTTTTTAGCCTCCTTATTTTTCTTTGTCACATCATTAAGGGTTCAATGAATCTCCAATTAAATTTCCCTGACTGCTGTCACCATTTTGATTGATAGGTGTCCTTGGATCAACCTCAGTAGGGCATGCATGTTGTTGCACCGAACTCCCCCTTTCCACTCACCATCCATTATCAGGCCCTTGTCATCATTACCTTCACATGTCAGTTCATTTACCACAGAAACGGTGTCACCAACCGATAGGGGAAATAGAAAAACATTTGTTACAAATAGGGAAAAACATTAATAAATCAGGTTAGACTTCAGCCTGAAACTCATGGAAAAATAGTTTATCTCCAGTGGGTTTGTTCACCAGTTGCTCTCATATAAAATTCTAAACAAAACACACGCACACACACAAATACTCATTCTCAGAAGGAACAAACAAACAGGGCAGAGCCATGTGCAGATAAAGCTAAAACAGGTTTTACGCTTTGGACTTTCTTCATTTTGAACACCCAAAAAATCTGGATCCGTGAGTTAACTTCAAAGCCCTGATAAACTATCAATATTTAAGCTACAGAGGCTAAGAGTCTGCTACTGACACTATCTGGAGATTTTCTACCAAAACAGTTGTTCATCAGAAAGCAAACACTTTGTCAAAATTAAAGTCATTTTTACATAAGGGTCATTTGTGATGAACTCCTGATGGCAAAAAAACCCAAAAAAAATCAGGAAGAAGGGAACAGGATATTTTAGGCTTCTAGAAATCACCTTTTTTTCACTTCACCAGTTCAGAAACCTTATAATAAAAAGGTATCATTAAAAATGAAATGTACGAGGTACAATATAAAATTTTAAATTTGTGAAAAAAGTATTCAAATTTAGTTTAAATTTAAATCTGATTCAAAAGTTACATGAAAATTTTCTTCTGACTTTTGCAGCTTTGGGTCAGAATTTGGCTCTATCTGGGAACTCCTCTGAAACTCAGAATATCTGCATGGGGAGGGAGCACCATTCTGTGTTTGGCATCAATGCAAGGACTTGTGCACACAGATTTCAGGTTATATATGAACTGTCCCACTGATCTAGCTAGGACAATAGCCAGATTTTTGTTCCCTGTTTGTTCAGCATCTTGTGGAGTAGGAATCTGCTTGTGACAGACGTGCCTGTCCCTGCTGTGATTTATCATATAAAATGGTCTTTATACATTTCACACCAAGGACTGTATCCCCAAGGACTTACACAGAACCACTGCTGCAATCCCTCTTCTTTTTTCCTCTGATCACCACACAAGGATGGAAACACTCCTAGATGCCTGGCAATTGACAACTCAGCAGGGAAGGCCTGCCCTTCAAAAATAAATAAGTAAAACCAGAACAGCCTTACTAAGTTATTTGTAAATGAAACCTAACTGCAAGTATGCTGCAACACACCATCATCCCCATTGCAATAACAGCTCCTGGTATGGGAGGCAGCCAGCACACATTGCCCCAAAACCCTTAGGACTCAAGGAGCCACAGCTGCCTCTCATTTGCATGAGTTTCATCCTTTGCTAGAGGTTTATCTACCGCAGTAAGAGACACGTGTGTCCCTGCAACATACTGGACAGTTTTAGCCAAGATCCAGTCCAGTCCCTACCTCCATCTATTCCCAGGAATAGAGCCAACTTCACAACAGGGGAAGACCAGTTTTTCCCTTAGGGAATGTTTGGAAGACCATCCCAGCAATTAAAAAGCTTCACTGCTACTGAAATTAAGAAGACTAATGCTTTTAAACCCCAGGGATCCCTGGTTCATCAATCCACCAGCACACATTTTTTCCTATCTGGTTATAACTAATTTTAGCTGATGCTTCCAAGAGCAGCAGGACAGTGAGTTCACATGGGGCAAGGGCTGCTTGGTGAGCAGAGGCTGCAGGTTTGCAAAGGCCTCTCCAGAGCACCACAGCACCTTACAGTTTGCCCTGATTTGTTATGCAATTAGCAGTGAGTGCATCTGAGTGCACTAGGAAAGACTGGCAGAGCTCAGTGCTTAAAGCTGACTTTGTACTCAGGCACCTAAATAACTACCCTGGTTTTCTTCACTCATTTCAATAAGAATTTTGCCTGAAAATTAAGGTAACTCCTACAGATTCTCAGTGAAGAAAATCTCAGTCAAAGGCCACAAAACTATGAAGCATGCTTTTAAATGGATGACTTTCATGTAGCCTCCTCAGACTGAATGCTACAGACACAGAGAAGAAACTTAGTTCACTGTAAAGCCACAGTGCAAATGCTTACTGTGGAATGGAGATGCATAGACAGACCAGAGATGAGGAATTCCTGTGGAATATCAAGTCGTATGGTAGCTATAAAAACCAGACACACAAGGAGACGTGGAGAAAGTTTTCAACACGTATGCATTGACCATGATAAACACTGGGCACACAAGGGCTGGGTGGACCACATTTGGCTGCTCCCCATACCCAGACCTCGCCACCAGGTGGCAGAAGATGGGGTGAACAAAACCCTACAAAGGTCAATGTGGTTATCAATTGCCCAATTTTCTCTGTACTTGCTTTGGTTCAGCTGAAATCCTCTGTTTGTGGCAAAAGTATCAACTCCTGGGCCCCTCACAAGATGGATCAGAAAAATTACAAAGTCATCCACTGCATTTCTATTGAATATTTGTTCCAGTATTTGTATATTTCTTCCTCTCCTTGCTACAAACTGAGAAGATTAAGAGACAGAAATGCCAAGCTGCTAAAAGAGACAGACCAAACATCAGAGAAATAAAAATGAAATAAAACCCAACTGCACATACCTTTTAGTGATACTGTTTGTAGGAGATGTCTGAATTGCAGTCATAAAACTAGGGAAAAGCACCGAAGGGATAAGAGAGCTCTCCCCAGCACTGCAGGCCTTGAGCGAACACTAGGCTGTCCTTGGGCATTGGGTGCTGCACCCAATCTGTATTTTCCTCCTGCTTTTTCTCAGGTCACCAGCTTGACCACATGAAGAAGAGTTTACTTAAAAATAAACCAAGCAATAATTCAGCCTTTTTAGGAAAAAAAACCACAAAAACTAAAAATCAACTATCATTCACAGTCATAAGAACAAATTTGTCAAGAAAGAGCAGCAAGTTCTTCCCTCCTCTAAAGCCAGGCTGCCGCCTCAGGTGAGCCAGCCCCGGGACACCACATAATAGCCTGGGCTCCAGGTACACCTGACCTGAAACCAGGCTGAAGGAGAAGCTCAGCTGAGGACACTTTTAGCCAGCTCTCCGTGGAAAAGCAGCATGTTTGCACCGCCCTCACACCTCCGTGCCCATGACTGTGTCGATGGCAGGCCGGCCCGCGAAGTGAAGCTCCCTGCAAGTTGTGACGGCTCTGCGGCCACCCCACACCTGGGCACTGCACAGCCCCTCGGCAGTGCCTCAGAAAGGGCAAAAAGCAACAGTGAGGGGGGAAAGTGTGGAAAACAGCCCGGAAAGAGAGCAAAAAGAGGAAGGGGATAAGGTGATCCCCTGAAGCCGGTGGAGCAGAAGCCCCATGCTTGAGCTGAGGTGTATTTCCTGCAGCTGTGACTTATTTAAATTAATCATCATTAAATTATCATTTTTGAGAGATGGAAAACAATTAAAAGATTATTCCTGATGACTAAGCAAGCCTAAGTGCCATGAAAATGAGTTGTTCAGCACCATCACTATCAAAAATGAAGTTCACTTTGGATGTGAAATATGTCTGATGAGCATAGTGAAAAAAAATGGAGTGTTAATTTAGGCAAGTGAATAAAATAAGAATTTTCTGACTGTCTATCAGCTGTTTAACAGGGTATCAGCTATCAAATTAAGAAGTGCAAAGGGAAGCAAATCCAGAGAGAGGAGGGCTTGTCAAGTTCAGCGTAGTTCAGCTTTCTTGTACCTCACTCAGCTCAGCACAGTTCAAATCATGAAGAGAAACCATCAGGAACTACTATAAAAAGAATTGATCACAAAGGTCTTCTGAAACTATTCCCCAGTGTTAGATTGAAAGGAGACTTTATATTTTTGCCTCACACACACCAAACTAAAGTTCAGCCAGGAAGATTTTTAAGGGTCTGAAAGCTACAAACACTGAACAGGGAACTTCTTACCCAGTTATGTCTGCAGCTGGGCTGGAAACTTTTAGTCTAAGTCCTACCACATGTTTCAGAGAGCATAGAGCTTTGCTATGAAAACTTAAGGCAAAAGGACACACACCACATCTCAGTGAACTGCTTCCAGACTTAATTCCCTCATTGTTAGAATCTGCCTTTTGTTTTGTAGCCCTCAGCTTTTAGCCTTCAGATCTCAACGCACCCTTGTGTGCTCGACTGAAGAGCTCTTTAGCTAAAGAAAACATGGCTATATTCAGTCTTTGATCAAATCACTTTCTGGTTTTTTCTTTGTCAAACAGAATGGGCAGAGCTTCTGGGCAGCTCCTACATCTTTCATTCTGAAGGGCAATCACAGGAAACGCAAAGTGTTATTTCAGAAGCATCTTCATAGGGGCTTGATACAGACCTTACCCTCAGCTTTACCTCTTTAAAAAGACTGTCATTCAGCAGTACCTTCTTTGAGGACATATAATCACACTAAAAACAAGAAGCTGGGCACTCCCCCAGATTGGCACAAGAGGCCAGCTATTTCCCGGCTCTGCATCTTACAAAATTCAGAGAACCTCACACACTGATCAAAAGGAGGTTAACACAGACCAAACAATTAAAAATATTCAAATACACAACACAGAGAATTCTACTGACTTTAAAGCACTGCTTCAAGTAGTACCTGGTTGTTTGGTTTTTTTCCCCTTAACCTAATTCACTAGTATTTTCTTTTCAATAATAACTAAAACAAAGGGTTTCCCCCAGCTGTTTGTGTGAAGGAATGCACAGACAGGAACAGTTTGATGTCCATTTCACTGCAATAGTGAGTAAAAATGCAGATAAAAGGATGCATAATTATTATCACCATTAGCACCATCTGTCATCACTCAAATGCGCTGATGGGTATACTATTTATATTTTTTCATATACATATATATACATGCACACACACACACACAAACCTGGATATAACCACCCCCAGGGAGCAGATCCTTTGGGACAGAGCATCACTCTTTGCTCTGCTACTGCAGCATCATAGTCCCAATTCTCTTGGAGCTCCTGGCTGCTCTTGTAACATACCCACCAGTGTCTCCCTGAGTGAGGAGACAACAGATGTGAAGCAATCCATGGCTCCCAGTCCCTCCAGTAATCTGAGGAGGCAGAATGTCCATAAGGTGACACCAGACTCAGACTTCACTTTTTAAGCACAAAAATAATGGTTTAAATACATGATATCCAGCTCCTGAAGGGAAAGACCTCCTGTCTTATTCTACTCCCATGATGTCCCACAGCTGTGTCTTTGAACTAGACTTTTTTTCCCCCATTGTTAAAGAGTCATGACATTTTCTTTATTTAGCACTTGCGGTTTTGTTTAAAAATATGAATTACCTAATTTGTAAATCTTAACCAGCAACATGAGCCATCTGTGCATGTTTATAAAGTACACTGGCTGGAGATACATTAATGATGGAATACGGCACACATATATATTCCTGCTTGGGATGTATTTTTTAAATGCTCTTTTTCTCCAGAGGAGGCAAATGACTAATTGCTTCTGTTATTTAGGTGCTTGAAGTGGAAAATGGGCATTTTTGCTGTTCTGCCTCCATTTCCACGTGTTAAGTCCACACATGTACAATAAACATAAAGTAATCCACAAATGTTCAGACCTTGGCAAAAACTCCCTCTCTGCCCTCCTGCCCCTAGGCTAGGACTAATTGCTGCCTGCATGTGTACGTCAAACTGTCCCAGATGTTTTATGATTTACTCTTGCAAAATGAAAATCGATCTGAAAACATGTGAATGAATCCAAGGTTAATCACACTTCTGCTACTGACTCCAACTTCCCTGCTGCACACCTTCAAAAAGAGGGGTACTGCCCATGTTTTATCCTCATCAAAAAACAAATTTAGGTTCCTCTTTGGAATTTAAATGACCAAAGACTAAGCATGATGCTGAAAAAACATCGTACTATGCTAAATTGCCAGAAAGTTTCCAGGTGCTCCAGACCTGCTCTGCATACTGGAAAAATCAAGGCCAAGCCACTGGACTTCTGCTCACACACAGTCCTAATAACAACCTCAAACCAAGAGTACCTCACCTATTTCCCCTGGGCTTGCTCCAAGGTTTCCTGTGTCCTGGGAATTCATGCCAAAAGCAATGGGAGCTGTTGCTGAGACAGAGATGTGGTCACAGTTCTCATCTTCATGTGGTGAATATGGACCCCTTCACTGAGCAATCCCAACACCAGGAAAGAGTATTGCTGACTCTCCTTCCAAACATTATAGCTCTGCTTGAAGAAACGAAAGATGCATTTGGCCAGGTAGGTAAACAGAAGAAGTCTGTCTTCCTCTGTCTATTCCATAAATAAATGTATGCATTGAAAAATAATGCATGGTTGGACTGACCTTTTCCAGCTCATTGGCTGCAGAAAAGTATTTTGAAAATTACTTCAATACACATTTACTCACTGGACCAGAATGATTCACTTCAGCACATGAATATGCCTTATTAAAAACTGCTTACACACAGGTTACTCAAACCAGCTCTTTTTTTCAACTCACCAAGGCATGTATGAAATGCCATGTTCATTACGTGTAAGTCTGGGAAACCATTATTTCACCTATCTTCTCCAAAAGAAAAGGGCATGCCTTAAAAAGAACAGAATAAAGATGATTGCAAAGAGTGCCTCAGATGCTATGAACTGGCTGGAGAAAGTCTGTCTGTAACTGAAGCTGAGCGATGAGCCAGCCTGGGGTGTCAAGTTTTTAGCAGGGCCTATTGTGATAGGTCAAGGGGGAATTGCTTTAAACTGAAGGAGGGTAGATTCAGACTAGATACAAGGAAGAAATATTTTTCTACGAGGATAGTTAAACACTGGAACAAGTTGCCCAGACAGATCACAGGTGCCCCATGCATGGATCAGGCTGGATGTAGTTTTGAGCAATCTGATCTCATTGAAGATGACCCTACACATTGCAGGGAAGTTGGCCTGTAAAGGTCCCTTTCAAATTAAAAAATTCTATGAATCTATGTTTCTTCCCACGTCCATATAAAGCCTCGTGCAGAGGGTGCAGCCCCCCAGGGTGCAGAGACACTTTTGCAAAATCTTCCGAAAAAGCTCATTTTTCAATGGGATAAGAAAACCTTTCCATTATCCTCATCCTCTGCGACAGGTCAGCCCACCCTCTATGTGAGCCTGCATCGCTTCATGTATTGGGGCCAAGTAGCACCCGAGCGGCCTCAGGGGAAAGTGCCTTAATTGCTGGTAATGCAATAGCTCCACTTAGCACCAGCAAAGCAATTCAAAAATAGAATCCAACATTTTCTGGATACACATTTAGGGAGCAGCCGGCTGTGTTGGCATGTTGCTCCATTACTTAACCACTGGGTCATATATCTGTGACTGCAGATGGCTTTTACATCCGCACCTCTTAAGCAATATCTGATACCATGACCGAACGCTGGCCCAAAGGGAGGGATGCAGTCATTCTGACCAGAAAGACTTTTTCTTTTAAATGAAACAACATCTCAGGCAAGGCATCAGAAGATTTTTCTGCAGCCCCATTATACCCAGTGGAAACAGCCTTTCTCAGTTCCATCATGGGAAGGACTACCCATCTGCAATTCAGCTGCAGCTCTGCCTCACAAAGTCCAAGTATGGGACTTTATTACTTTTCCCCATCAATCTCTTACCAGCACCTCAGGACACCTACACTACTTCCCATAGAGTACTTCCAGTGATGTTTCTTGAAGACATTTTTTCTCCAACTCCCTTTCATCTCAGTTTTTTTCTTCCAGGCATCTCTAAGTGTCTTGGTTAGGAAAGACAGGTATCTGCTAGGGTGGGCAGGACCTCCCTTTGGAATGGAGAATGCAAACCCCCTCCCTCCGAATTATTAAAACTTGGATATTAAGTTGGCTCTCAGGCAAAGATATGGGGATAGGAATAACAGGTCNCCCCACAGCTTCCAGGGGCAGCTACAAAAACATCACCATGCCAATATTTGCAGTGCAAATCTGCTGGGCTTAATGCTGACATTTTGTCTTACAGAGATGGTGGAAATAAAGCTGCTTAGCTGTTGGCTGCACAGGGAAGGCAACACAGAATATCAGAAAAAAAGTGCTTTGGTCTACCTGAGCCAACATACCAGCAAAGTTAGCGACAGCACAAAATATGAAAGGAGAATGGTCTTACAAACAGACCCACGGGGCATCAACTTACCAAGTATCCATGCAAAAGTATTCATGCTATGGGTGCTGCTCTGGGCCAGGCACTCTGTGGCACAGAGAAAAAATGGTGCAGACCACAAATTCATGGTCCCTGGCTCCTTGTACTTACACAGGCTTTGACAAATGCCTTGGTGAACACCTGTGGTCTCTCATCCCCATCCTCAACCACAAGTTAAATGTCCAAATGCCCCAACTTTATCAGAACTACTTACTTGCTTGAATATTTTGATGCTTAATGTTATATTATATAGTGAAGGATTGTTTTGTTCACGGAGAACAATGATGGGTGAAAATTGCATAAAGCTCCTAAGAATCTGTTTCCTTATTTGCATGCTTCTCATGCAAGGGAAGCCACATATGGTAGCAAATATTTTACAAAATCTATTCCACTTGTAGAATAATCCTCAAATTACTCCATGTTATTAAGGACCCATGGCGTATAAAATAAGATGTGAGCAGTACCATATGACACACTTCAGGTTAACCAAAACAATTTGTTTGACTCAAAATGAAACTTCTCACTCCATATTTGAGGACAGGCTTTTCATATTGCTGAAAGCAATTGCTCCCAGAATTAAAAACTGGGGCATTTCTTTTTTGTTTCCAAATTTCACCATGTTTTCATATACTACTTGAAAAAATCTGTCCTTTCTTTCATGCAAAACTGCTTCCAGGACACACTTGGAAATAGACCATCAGCCCAAACTGCACTCTTACAGCAAACACGGCCCTCATTCCAGCACAGGTGACACATACGTGAGGAGAGTTTTGCTTTCTCCCCATATAAACATTTAACTGGCTCAGACCCAATTTGCCTGAAGCATCAAGCCTTCTCATTGATTGCTCTGCTAACTTCTTGTTAGTGCTGAAGATCATCTCCGTGTCTTGAAAAAGAATGTTGGCATAACCTTGAAAATGAAAAAATATTTAGTGGGGAGAAAGGGAAATGAGGCTTCAATGTTGAGCAAAAAATTAGTTTGAAATCTTCCGTCTAAAGCAGGATGGGAAATGGGGAAGTTACTGGGGTTTTTTTTAGAGTTCCCAACCAAACAATGTTTTTCTTATGATGTTTTGAAGCTATGAAGTGGGCTACCTCCCACTTCACTAACAGGTCCACCAAAAAAAGAGGTTTAAGAGGATGCAATTTTGTTTCAAGGTAAGAAACAGAGCAGCAGTTAGCTTTTGAAGAAAACTATGGCTGGGTGCTACAAAAACCTGTCCCTTAAGTAATGCCATGTACTGAGAATGTTGTCCTTTGCATGTCCCTTTCAGTGCTGTGCCTATGGGATTACACATTGTACGATTGCTTGCTGAGATTTCACAACAACATGAACAGGATATGGTGTCCCAAACCTGGAAAAATACAAGTGCAGAGAAATTTCCAGAGTCAGCTCTGGTTTGGGATGTTTGTCCAAAACCAAGTCATTTAACTCAGCACCATGTGCTGATTCTTCCCCATGATCCAAGTCAGTGTTGTGACGGTATGCCACTTGAACATGGACATAGGGAAATATATACTCTCAGCATGAATCCAAGGGCTCAGAGGCGTAAGGCAGGATGGACACTGCTCCAAACTGCTGCTGGAAACAGGAATTGGCTCCTCACTACATTTACCTCCATCCTCAAACAGGTGTTTTTCTCCAAGGCATCAACATTTTTCCATCCCACAACCTTGCGGAGATAAAGCTTGGCACTTGGTATATTTCTTTGTTTCTTAAATCTGGCAAAATTCATCATAATTTGCAAGAACTGTAGAGAAAATATAGGGAGACACCTTGTCCTGAAGATCATATTTAAGATAGTTAGGCTCAAAATTACACATTGGTCTTCTCGGCACGTGCTGTGTGCAGGTAGCAAACTTTAAAACAATCTAATTTCCAAAATCATAAAAAATCCTTCTGTGATAAGATTAAGAAGCAGGCAAGAAAGCACTTCTTCTGGGAGGAAAGAAACCACAGCTGTGAAACAACCCTTAGGGGCTTTAGAAGGAAGGCTTGATCTTAGGTGATACATGTGGTCCTCCCTGAAGAGATGGTGCTGGATGACTTATCTGGGGCTCATACAAAAATCCCTGGTTACCAGTATCCTCAGTGCCAGCAAACATGTGTTGGAGCCAGGCTTTAATCAAGAGCGCAGATAAAGAGCGTGTTTTCCACTGGGGAATTTGGGTGGCATAAATCTGTATGCTTAACAGGTTTGAGTCTCGAGGGTAGGCATGCTCCCATTGCGAGCGCTTTTCTTATGGCTAGATAAAAGCCTCCCATAAATAAAGCTTTGAAATCTTCCAGGAGAAGTTAGCTATACAAATTTGGGCACATGAAGCTTAGTGTAAGCAATAATTCCACAGATTTTTATTAGAGAGTAGATATATGGGAGCAGCAATGCATGATAAATCAACATATCTGCCTCCTTACTGGCTTTTATGATAGGCATTAGCAGTAGTGACTGTCACAGAGATCATAACAGCTTTATTTCCACCATCTCTGTNCTCATTTGCGTTTTTTTGGTAGGACTTTCTTGAAGCCTTGGAGGCAGCTGACATGACTTGTCCAGTGCACAGCCTCCACAGTGTCTCCCTGACAAATTGAGAGGTTTGGGGTTATTGATGGCAGCACAGGGACTGCTGGCCTCTTCCATAGGGCTCTGGCATGAGTTTTGCTGTTGCAATGTGGATATGACTAACAAAATGTGTTTAATCTTTTTCAGTTGTCTCCTTGAATAAATCAGCTTATATATAATCTGATTATGCATTTAATATAAACATATAAATTAAGTAGATAATTGGTAAATAGGGCTTTGGCAACAAAGTTATTTTAATACAGGGTTAGAGAGGCTAAACTGTCTTAAAAAATATTTCTCTTTTTGTAGGGTAGGATTTAAAAGACAATTACAGGAGTTTTCCACCTAAACCTAGATCTGTAAAAGATCAGGCACTCAGCTCTGACTGGGAACTCCCTGGAGCTCTTTACAAGTTTCAGGAGGAGGAGGCTGTTTTGTTGGTATCAAAGTAATGTGGCCTTGTACCCTTCTTTATCTGCTCACTCAACATGTACCATGCAGTGAACAACTTGGCAAGTTGAATGCCAAATGGATGCTTTATTTTGCAGCTGCCCTTTTTGAATTCCCATTGTAGGCAAGACTGGAAGCAGTGTCATATAAAACAGTAGCACTACACAAGGGGAAAGGTAATTTTATCCACTGTTTCATCTTCCATGGCCATACTCATCATAATCCCACCTCTTTCAGACCCTTTTGCCTTCCATAAAACAACCTGCGCCTACCCTGGAGAATCATCAGACACATAATTGCAGTCTTCCTCCCTTGTGGTTAGTCCTGCAAAATAGTGCTTGGTCCATATGTTGCTGCTGACACTATAGAAATGATGGTATGGAGTAATTACAGGAGAGGACACTCGGAGGCGGGAGCTTCACGTGTGCTGCTGTCCCACGAGGTGCGCAGTTGCGAAGCAACCTGACACATCTGCCAGGGCTGTCTAAGAAACTATTAGCCAGTTGCTACCTCCTGTGCTCAAGAGCTGCAGGCAATTTCACAGTAATAGTTTCTCGGCTTCTTTCACGCAGGCAACCGTGGTGCCGAGATACTGACTTAAATATGTATCATGGAATGGCATCCTTAATAGAGGCTTTACAGGAACAAAACGTATATGGGTAATCCGCAAAGGCTGGTTGCAACTGACAGCTTCGTTATTGCTCTGAGGATGCATGGCAGGCACCGTGGGCCAGGAGCAGGGAGCAGCCATGGGAATGGACAGTTTTGATTCACAGGAATGACTCTGCAGCCCACCTACACGGGCTCAGGGGTAAAGTCAGAAGCACCTGTGCAGGGAACTTTAAAAGTGCAGTATTATTGCGTGTGTTGGGTTTACACGGCCCAGTTGGACAGGGTACAGTAGGAGGGTGTGCTACAGGGGCGGCTTCTGTGAGAAGTTGCCAGAAGCTTCCCCCATGTCCGATAGAGTCTGTCCCAGCCGGCTCCAAGACAGAGCCACTGCTGGCCGAGGTTGAGCCCATCAGTGGTGACAGCAGCACCTCAGGGATGACAGATTGAAGAAGGGGCAAAAATTACCTCAAGAGCAACTGCAACCAGAGTGGAGCAAAAATATGTGAGAACAGCCCAGCAGATAGCCAGGTCAGTGCAGAAAGAGGGGCAGGAAGTGTCCCAGGCACCAGAGCTGAGATTCCCCTGCAGCCCATGGTGCAGNCAAATATAAGCAGTTGATATTATTTTTTAAGTATATACTCTTTTCACTTGCTTTGAAGTGGTGACAAAATCGTTCCCGGTAAACATCAGATTTGCAGAGGGAAGGAAGTGGGGAAGAGGTGAAGAAAGGAAGAAGAGGAAGGGGGGGAGGAAGGAAGGGGGGAAAGNCACTGTTTCATCTTCCATGGCCATACTCATCATAATCCCACCTCTTTCAGACCCTTTTGCCTTCCATAAAACAACCTGCGCCTACCCTGGAGAATCATCAGACACATAATTGCAGTCTTCCTCCCTTGTGGTTAGTCCTGCAAAATAGTGCTTGGTCCATATGTTGCTGCTGACACTATAGAAATGATGGTATGGAGTAATTACAGGAGAGGACACTCGGAGGCGGGAGCTTCACGTGTGCTGCTGTCCCACGAGGTGCGCAGTTGCGAAGCAACCTGACACATCTGCCAGGGCTGTCTAAGAAACTATTAGCCAGTTGCTACCTCCTGTGCTCAAGAGCTGCAGGCAATTTCACAGTAATAGTTTCTCGGCTTCTTTCACGCAGGCAACCATGGTGCCGAGATACTGACTTAAATATGTATCATGGAATGGCATCCTTAATAGAGGCTTTACAGGAACAAAACGTATATGGGTAATCCGCAAAGGCTGGTTGCAACTGACAGCTTCGTTATTGCTCTGAGGATGCATGGCAGGCACCGTGGGCCAGGAGCAGGGAGCAGCCATGGGAATGGACAGTTTTGATTCACAGGAATGACTCTGCAGCCCACCTACACGGGCTCAGGGGTAAAGTCAGAAGCACCTGTGCAGGGAACTTTAAAAGTGCAGTATTATTGCGTGTGTTGGGTTTACACGGCCCAGTTGGACAGGGTACAGTAGGAGGGTGTGCTACAGGGGCGGCTTCTGTGAGAAGTTGCCAGAAGCTTCCCCCATGTCCGATAGAGTCTGTCCCAGCCGGCTCCAAGACAGAGCCACTGCTGGCCGAGGTTGAGCCCATCAGTGGTGACAGCAGCACCTCAGGGATGACAGATTGAAGAAGGGGCAAAAATTACCTCAAGAGCAACTGCAACCAGAGTGGAGCAAAAATATGTGAGAACAGCCCAGCAGATAGCCAGGTCAGTGCAGAAAGAGGGGCAGGAAGTGTCCCAGGCACCAGAGCTGAGATTCCCCTGCAGCCCATGGTGCAGCCCATGGTGAGGCAGCTGTGTTCCTGAAGCCCATGGGAGGCCCATGGGTGAGAAGTGATCTCATGAAGGACCGCAAGCCTAAGCAGGTGGATGCACGAAGGAGACTGTGACCCTGTGGGAAGCTCACACTGGAGCAGTCTCCTGGCAGGACCTGTGGCCCTGTGAAGAGAGGAAGCCCACGCTGGAGCAGGTTTTCTGGCAGGACTTGTCACCCCACAGGGAGCCCACACTGGAGCAGTCTGTGCCTGAGGGACTGCACCTCGTGGAAGAGACCTACACTGGAGCAGTTGGTGAAGAACTCCAGCCCATGGGCAAGACTCATGCTGCCAAAAGATCATGAAAGACAGTCTCCTGTAGGAGGAACCCATTCTGGAGCAAGGGAAGAGTGGGAGGACTCCTCCCCCTGGAGAGAAAGGAGCAGCAGAGAGAACATGAGGAACTGATCACAACCCCATCCCTTTGCATGGTTGGAGGTAGAAAACCTTGGAGTAAAGTTAGGCCCAGGAACAATGAAAGATGAGGGAATTTTTTCCAAGATTTAGTTTTTGTTTTCATTACCCTACTCTGATTTGATTGGTAATGTTAAATTTTTCTCCAAGTTACATCTGTTTTGCTTGTGATGGTAATTGCTGAGAGGATCTCTCACTGTCCTTGTCTCAACTCATCAGGCTTTTGATATACTTCTTCTCCCCTGTTCAGCTGAGGAGAGGAGTGATAGAATGGCTTTGGTGGGCATCTGAATTCCAGCTGTAGAGAAGCAGAGGTGAGTTTTTGGGAGTCTGGAGCTCTGGCTTGCAGAAAGGACCATGAGCCAAGTTCCTCTGCAAACACAAAAAGAAGGGAGACTTCTATGCAGTAAAACTGGGCTGAGTATGGAAGTCCCAGAATGTGGTCTGACATCGAAGTGAATAATTTGCCCTTTTGTTTTTTTTCGTATGAGGGAAACTGAACGTGAAAGCAAAGGCAGTTCAGGTATATGCATGTGCAGAATTAGGTTTAAGGCTCATTGCAGATGAATGAGGTAGGAGATCATGCTGATACATGTTGGGAAGTTGATTTAAAACATCTGAAAGCTTAAATGACAGTGCATTCAGAAAACTACCTGAATCCTCAGAACAAGGACAAGGTCTAAATTTTGACAAGATGTATATCCAGTACTTAGAGACATCTGCTCCTGCATGCACAGCTTCCCCTTCACTGTATTCCCTGCCCAAATGGAGACAGAAAAAAAAAAAAAACCACCACTAAGGACTGGGCCCCAGAGGGGATGCATTAGTTGGCATTATTTTCTCGGTCGTCTAGTTTCAGCAATTCAGAATAAGTAGCGATGCCTCTCTCCACGGCTTTAATGACGTTTGCTGTCAGAGATGTGAGCCACGGGAAAGGACAGGGCTGTAACTTTATTTTAAGCTGGATAGGCTGTAGCTAAATCTCCTGAATCCCTTTCAGCTTTGGAAATGGTTTTCCCCTATCTCTGCCTTCTACCTGGTGCCTTCACATTGTTTGTGCTAAAAGGAGAATGATACTTTTAATCTCAAAAATGCCTTTGGAGCTTTGGAGTGGATCATTTTAAAGTCAACAGTGTTTAAAGCACATTAATGAGGGTATTCACCATAAAACAGTTTTATTTCTGTGTGTAACTGATAAACATGAATTTGAGAGAACATAAGGGAAAAGAGGTTGGGAAACAGTCCTGCTTGGAAAAGCAAACAAATCACAGATCCATGGTAAAAAGGATATCAAATTATTATAACACTAAAGCTGGCTGTGAATCTTCTGGTAGAACACATTTTTATTTTTTTTTTTTCCTCTCTTCTTGGGTTTAAGTTCATGGCCCAGCACTTTGCCTGGTGTTTGGAAAATTACAGTCAGACTACATTGTGAGAATAGCATTATCTTACAAGTTTTTTAAAACAAAAATGGTAGTTGATGCTCATCATGCTGGCTTATTCCTGTGCAGACACAGGGCAATAAAAAATAGATGAGGGTAGTAGCAAACAGGACTGTTTCCTCCTAGCCAGTAGCAAAATTAAAGAAAAAACTTTTAAAACAGTTTAAAAATTAAGAAAAAAGCGGGTCAGGTTGGTTCTGAGGCCCCAGCTGTCCCTTTTTCACAGCTCTGCAGATCAATATAAGGTTTTGATGAGATAGCCAAAAAGAGGTGAACTAGGTGAAGGTGCCGTCTTTGTTTCTTTAAATGGAAAAGGCAAAACTTGCAATCAATCTCACAAAAAAAGTATACAAAAAATATATATACCAAATAAACCTTGAAGGCATCAGGAACAAGATGTACTTACCAAATAACCCCAGCAGCACAATGTCCTGGTGTCACTGAACCCAACACTCCTTTAGCTATTGACTGTGATGCGATCCTGAGCTCTCCTGTTATCATTTTAACCACATTTTGGGGGGGTTGACTTTGGGGAATCACTGAAATGTTACAGTGAGGTGAAGAATGAATTCTTGTCTGTATCCTCTGCAAAAAAAAAAAAAAAAAAAGGAAAGATTTCAAAAAAGAATAACTATTCAACATCAGCTGCCCAAACTAAAATGAAAAACAGTTTAAATTTGATGGGGGGGAGGGATGTATTTATCAAAACCATTTTATATGGGGAGAAAAAGAAACACACAAAGAAAAAGAATCATGAACTGTTTCCCTTAGACAAATTCTCATTTTTGATTAAATCTATTTCCGACGTGCAAGAGGATGAAATATATCAAGTCTAGGAAATAAATGTGTGAGCAACTTTCAAGAGTAATCAGGATTTACAATGACCTTTTATTCTAGGCAAGCAATGGCAAGTGCTATGATGGATACAGAGAAAAGATTACTGAGAAACAAGGAAATTTGCATCCAGGACCAGCAGGAGCAAAAAGGGCACTGAATTGTGCTCGCTTTACACAGAGGGTTACAGTGCCATGTTATTGCAGACAAATGAAGGGCTTGCATTAAAAATGCATAATTTAATCAAGAGAAAAACTACTAATCAGATTGAAATATGCAGACCTGATATTGGTTTTTTAATATTAGTGTTATTAAATTCTGCTATAGTTTCTCACAGAATGACCCAAATGTAAATTAATATAAGGAGAAACGGTTAACAAAATTACAGGCCCAAATCAAACATTCCTGCTCATTTGCAAGCATCCTGCTGACTTGTGATATTGGGGATGGATAAAAGGCTTACTATAAAATACTACATGCACTGATCTAATAGTACTTTTCCCAGTCTGAGCAGCTTGAAGTGCACCCTGATGCAGTTGTTGGCTTGAGTTGAATGGCAGCTGAGGATTGATGCCAGCACCTCTGCCTTGGCCAAACACAGAACCGCCATCTCCATGTGCCAGAGCCTGAGCATGGCCAGAGGGCTGCCAGCTCCACCCAAAGTCAGCCTGTGCTGTAAAGAGCAGGAACTTATTCCCTGGACATAATCAACCTCTTGAATTAATACCTGCACCAATAAAACAGGGCTGAACATTCCTCTAATTTAACATATTAAGAAGCATTAATAGTATCCCCCATTTGTGCATCACAGACGATGCAAGAGTCACTGCCTCTGCTCAGCATCTGTCCGACTTGGACTCACCCAAGGCTCTTCCTCCACTGCTGCTAAACTGCAGGTTTCCAAATCACCCATTTTACGTGAGGGTGAAACAGCTGGGCAGGAAGGTACTGTTGCTTGCCAAGGGAAATAGCACCTTGGAATTAAAGCTAGGAAAATGCCCCAAGCCCCTTTTCTCATTTGAACATTTCTGATGTGGCAAACGTCAGCAGAGAGATGTGCTTGTCTTGAAACTCCACCAGGAAACTGGGGGCTCACATTTTTGTCTACACACCTGCTTTATAGTGCCTCAGTTACAGCAAGGCAGTCACCCTGTAACATCGTTCCTCAGAAAATGAAGAATTATTAATATTAACTTGGTTTATAAGGCTGGCCTCACTGTTTCAAGGAGTGTACAAAAACCAGGAAAATTACACGTATAATTATTTTCCACTTGTCAGTTAGAATATGAACACTGTAGAAAGAAATTCTGGGTTTTCTGTTTGCACAGCACCTTGTACCATAAGGTCCTAATCTTTTAGGTACATCTGAACACAAAGTGGCTCATCAAGCCACTTCTCATCACTTACCTGCTGTCTTGGTTAATCAGGGAGGCCCTAG
Organism: Oxylabes madagascariensis; assembly: GCA_013400675.1. Classification (NCBI taxonomy): domain Eukaryota; kingdom Metazoa; phylum Chordata; class Aves; order Passeriformes; family Timaliidae; genus Oxylabes; species Oxylabes madagascariensis. Next base: position 23,253 of record VYZR01115313.1, read on the forward strand.
CTGACAGGAGGTGAACAAATAAGACACCCAGCTACAAGAAGGGCAAGAAGGAGGATTCCGGGAACTACAGGTCTGTGAGCCTGACCTCAGTGCTGGGGAAATTTACAGACATCGTCTTGAGTGCCATCTTGCAGCACAGACAGGACAACCAGGGGATCTGGCCCAGCCAGCACAGGGTTATGAGAGGCAGGTCCTGCTTGACCAACAGGATCTCCTTTTGTGACCAGGCAACCTGACTAGTAGATGGGGGAAAAGCTGTGGATGTTGTCCACCTGGACTCCAAGTAAAACCCTGGACACTATTTCCCACAGCATTCTTTTGGATGGTCATGGCTTGGACAGGTGCGCTGTTTGCTAGGTCCATGATCATCAATGATCTTGGAGGTCTTTTCCAAACTTAATGATTCTGTAATTCTATTCTAAAACAGGTACTGAGCATTTAACATTGATTCCCAGTGACACTTTATTTGGCATCCACCTATGAGAAAAAGAGAAGATGCACAGCAAGAAAACAAGGGAAATTAATGTGTGACCAGCAACACACAAAACTGCTCATTTTGCAAAAATAGCTGTAGACTCTTTTAGACTGAAAACTGATGTGTCAGTCTCACTTCCTACTTATTTTTCAATTGATGTGATATACTATATGAGTGTTTCTGACACTACTTGCACCAGGGGATAAATAAAGCTAAGCGAGATTCCCTTTTCTTCCTTTTTTTCCCCCATTTTTGCCACCTGCTACCTCCCCCTGATCTCAGGTCCTGCACAAACATAACACCATAGCACGGCACACACACACACGGCCATCAGCAGCATCAGATAACGGCCAGGAAGCTGCTGCTGCTCTCGATTCCCTGCTGTGTTACATCAGTGCTAATGAGGAGTAAATAATAGTAATAAATCAGCTTTCTGCAGTTGACAGTAAGGTGTTCAATATTCGCTGAAGCCACTGGCAACTCAGAGGCAGTTTCCAGAGGCCCCTGCCTAGCAAACAGTGCAATACTGCAAACACCATTTATTCTGGAAGAGCCAGCTACCATATTCTGGGGTATAAACTTCAAAGCAGCCCATCCTGCCACATTAGGAAATCTTTTGCAGACAGTAGATGAATGAAGCTGGAGGAGACACCTCACGGGTTACAGCCTGTCTCATGCAGCATTTGCCTGGGCTTGACCTCTCGTGTCTGACCACAGAAAGGCTGCAGTAGAACCCTTCTGGCTCATAGGTTGGGTCAGGGGCTTGCAGATGGTGATAAAACTTGGGGGGCCATGGGTGTGCCCTAGCACAAAGGGCTACATTAAGCCATGCCACCACATGATTAGAGCTGGCTCAGGCAACCCTCTGAGCTGCAATCCCATCTTAGTTTTGCTTCCTACAATAGCAGCATATTCATAGCAGTATATCCTTCCAAAGGAGAAGCCCAGTTCCCTCTAAAGTCAGGTTTCCTACAACCCCCAGAGAAATCTCACAGGTTTAGGATACCCAGCCAAAGCACAGTGCTCTAACCAGGCCCAGCAGTGTGGCATCCAGAGGGCCTCACACATATGTGCCATCCACATGACACCCCTGCCAGGCAGCAACAAAATCCTAAACCATCTTACAAGCTAATGCCCCAAGCAATGCCTTTGCTTTACTGTAAACATTTCTGGCTTCAACCAACACACTAAGCAGCATTATTCTTCACTTACTTGAGACAGAAAACATGGAGTGATTCTCAAGCAAAGAAACATTATCCCAGATGGATGGCTTCTTCTGTCTGTGGCACAGAGCTGGCACCACCAGCCTCACATTTGAGGACTTCTGCTGTTCTGGACCTCTTAAAAACTTTGTAGAAGACCAGTGTTATTACTTAGGACTGAGATATGATCTGAGGAGTGAGGAGGCAAAGGCACTCAGGCAGAATGATGTCACAGTAGGGACAGGACCCTGCGCCTTAGCTGGAATGGGATGTCATTGGCTCAGTCACTTGTAAGCACAAAACTTAGGAAGCTCCCCAGTAAAACGTAGCAGCTCAAGATGTACCATCTCCTGAAACTCTTTAAAGTCCCAAGCACAGGCATTACTCACGGTTTCCATTGCCTTTTCGATGTGCCCTTCATTTCATGGAGGCTGCTACATAGTTAACAGTTAGGAATTGGAAACATGGAAGGAACACATATCAGCAAATCAAGACACCAATTCATCAACTTTCTGAACGTTTTGGGAACAAAATGCTGGAAGGAAGACAGCAACTGAATTCCACTTCATTAGAGGGAGAATCATTTCTAAAAGAGGAAATAATCATCAAAATGGAGATACCACTGCTCAGCAACAGGTCTGGAAGGGAAAAAAAGATGGGGTTTTTCCTGGAAGGCTTGCAGCAGCCTTGTCCTGTGCTTCATTGGCCTCTAGTGGAAAACAGAAGCTATGTCTTGTGAACACAAAACTTCATTTACAGAGCACAGACAAATACACCGGTGCCCACACAGACCTTGAATACGTACCTGGTGAAGGAATGCAAGGTGTGATGAAAAAGGATGACTATTCTGCATCAGGTTCACACAGAGTTTCAGTTTTGCTATCATTCAGGGAAGAGATTGAGTTAAATACTATTTTTTTCCTACACATGTTCCCATTCTACTGAGCTCCTAAGTTGTCTGCCATAAAAGAAATAAAATTTCATCTGCAGAGGCAATAGTTTGTTACATTTGAGCCAGAAACTCGATACCACTGTATGTGCTCCACTGAAAGTTAACTCTTGCAGCATTCAGACCACAGCAGTTTGACTGTAAAGAACAATCTAAACCAGGATTTCAATTGCTGTCTTCTGTAAACACAGGCTCTCAAAATGAAAACATATGCCTGTATGCAGCAGGCAGTGACTGCAACAACAGTCCCACCTAGGTGTAAATTTAATGACTCAAAACCCATGGCTCCAGTTTCCATGGATATAAACAAGATGACAGCTCTCCCCAGCTCAATTAAAAACACAAACAATAATCAAAAAAAGCACTATGCAGGATCAGAGGAATAAACCTCTGAGAAGGTGAGTGAATGGAGGGCAGAAGCCTCAGCACAAAGCTACTGGATAACAGACAAGAGCAAGACATCTTATTGGGCAGAGCAGATCCCTCAAAATCAGGGCCAGCTGAAACAGCAAACAGTGCCCCCAGCAGAACTGTGCACACCAGCAATGAGCAGGTACCTCCTGAGTGGGGCAGAGGTGCTGGTGCTGGCGGGTGCCATTCTCCTTTGGCTGAGTACAATCTCTCTGCATCCATCCTCCAACATCTCTGTAAGCTTGGCTTGGTTTCCTCCCTCCTCCAACGCCTGCCTTCTGGAGCCCAGGGCAATACAGCAAGATTTGCTCCCTAGGAAACAGCATCTGTCACAGCAGTCTGGAGATGGTGGAAGGCAGATGGAACCTCCACCCTCCACGCGGAGCGGGTGCTTGGCTGGTCTTCAGCAGAGGCTCAGTCCTGCTGCCAGCGCCCAGGATGTGTCTTCAATCCTCTGCAGAGGCTTAGCCCTTGGGAGCCGTGGTACACAGGAAAAAGGAAAAGAGCATCAGGCATTCTCAAACATGAGAAAAAACTTCTTCAAAACTTACTTTCAGTGTATTTTGAGTGGGTTTTGTGTCCGCTTGCTCCTGCAATCATTTTAGCAGTTTCTGTGCTTGCCAAGGTTACAGGGAGTTGCTATTAGTTTCTTTGGAGGCTGCACTGCCAAAAAAAGTGCAAACAAACCCCATGCCAAAACAGAACAGCATTCAGAGCAAGGTGATGTGAGCTACATAAAAAAATCTGAAAAAAATCCCCCATTTTTGAAAGCCACATGCGATATTCTGACTCATTTGTTTTGGTCAAATTTGTTGCATTCCCTTCCAGAAGAGAAGGGAAAAGATCAACATCCAAAAAGCCACTACTTCAGTACTTTTTGTAAGTTCAGAAGTGTTCACACTCACTTCCTTGTGTGACTGCGAGGGAGAAATGTAACCAGCAGCAGGGAAACTACCAGGCTACCTTCTGTTTAAGTATCCTGGGCTTAGTGCTGGTCCAAGTGCCTTTTTTTCTGCAACATTTAGTAGAGTAACCTCACGCAGCCTGATTTTAATGACATAGATGTAAAATAATCAAGTACAGGACTTCAAGACCATCCTCAGGGCTGGCTGAACTCCCACTTGTAAATCCTACAGATTAGTTCTATTTACTTCCTTCATGAGTGAAGAAAAAATAAAGAAAAAAGATTAAATACAATCAGCCTGAGCTGGAAATGGGCTTCTCTCCGCCTCTTGCACAGACTGGGACCTCAGAGGAGTAGAAAGCAGATACAATGGCAGCAGGACTGGTGTATGGCAGAGTTTCACCAGGCTGGGGCAGTGCCTGAAGCAAAGCAAGGCTATTGTGGCACAGGAAAGCTCTTCTCAGTGTGAAGAGAGGCAGCCAGGAGAACTGTCTGCACCTCACTCACTTTCACCTTAATTCATTAGGCCGCAAAACATTTGGCACTGGTTTGATATATAGTCTTTCAGTTAAGCATGCATATGGATAACACTCAGCTGAAAACAGAAAAGAAAAAATAAAAATAAAAATCACACTATCCTTAACAGACAAGTTAAATCTGCTTATCTGCAGAAGAATGAAAATCTTTTTTTAGTAACAGCTGAATTAAATGAGAAAGCAGTCACAGATGTGCACCAGCAGACCACATACCAGTGTGACCAAGTGGCTTCCTACAGGAGAGAAACTCTTTGAGATACTGAAAACAAAGAAACTCAAATGGTAAAACCAACACTGAGCTGCCAAAGACGTCTAATAAATGTGACTTTTAATAATCTGTTCCACCACCACAGAACAACGTGAAGCTCCATGGCTGCTCCCAAGCCCCGAGTACAAGCATGTGTCTTTATACCCACCATGTGTTACTGCATGAGTAAACACACGAGCTCAGAACGGGCTTGGCAATCCCCAAGCAGTGATTCTGTGGCTTGTGGCACATGCCATGCCCAGAACTGGGCTACTGTATAAACACCAGCACCTTAGCTTGATATGAGCCACAGGATACCCTACCTTCTGCTGTGCACTGCGCAAAGACGGATGACTGGGGTAATTTTTAAGACCCGCACTTTGCTTTCTATGCCCTAAGATAAAAAGATTTAAGTTGAATTCCTTCACAGGCAAAAAAAAATCAGCCTCATCTTCTAATGTGCCCCTGTGAACTGTGCACCTCACCTGTTTATCACTTCTTATAGCTCCTAAAACTGTGACCTTCCAGGGACACAACAAACTCCAAACAATACATCCGTGTAACAGACAAAGAAGCTCCTTGCTTACAAAAAGTTAATATTGGGTCACTGTGCAGGTTTACTGGAACTGCCCTCCTTCTATGAAGTTCTAACTGAGTCTAACTGGCATAGGAAGGGCAAATATTCTGATTCTTCCAGGTTAGGGCAGGTAGAAGAAAAAGACAATCATTCTTGACTATCAAAATACAGCACATGATCTATGTGGTTATTGCTGTTGCTGTTCAATGCATTGGTTCAAACCAATTAACAAGAACCTGTGAGACTGTTCTGAATGGAAGCATCTCCTAAACACTGCAAAGAACATAAGCAGTAATCATTCTTCATTCCTCATGTCCGACCACAAGCAAAAGAGCCCTGTCTGAGCGAGTCAGGGTGAGGAAAGGGAGACTCCAAATCCAGGTCCTGCCCTGGAGGGGATCTCTGGAGGGATCGTATTCTGCTGAGCAGAACGGTGCTCAGGCTGCACCAGGTCTGGGCTCTCTGGAGAACACCAGCACCACCCTCCCCTTCCCAACCTGCACAGCCCAGGGACACAAGCACTATGGATGGGTGTGGGCTTACCCAGGTGCACAGAAGAGGCCACAGGAGGCTGTGCTGCAGAGCCAGGTTTTCTGCTGCTTCAGTGAATGGTAAATACTTACTGGAAATGAGACAGGGCTTCAAGAACCATGGGAACTGCAGGTGGAAATGCTGTCCTCCAGCAAGGCTCTTGCCAGCAAAATGCTCACCAGTGCTCCTGGGGCATGGCTGATGGGAATGAACGTTATAAACAGCTTCCAGAGCCTTCCAGGAGTGGAAAACCTCTCTTGCTCCCTTCTCTGCAATGCTTATACAACAATACACTATCATTCATAGCATAGTATGCTGCTGTTCAAGAGGATTTTTCCTTACACTTTCACCTCCAAAAATTGTTTTGGTTCCAGAATTTTTTTTTAATGCTCAGTCAGACTTCCAAGTTTTAAATACTGGAGAACCCTAGAACACTCACCTTATCATGGAAAACAGTGACTTCAGATGAGGTAAAGATGCTTTTGGAAAAAACAACCAACCATCACTACCAAAAAGAAATACAACAGCCACCCAGCATAGGACACTTGAGTTCAATTTGGATATTAAATAATTCCTGTAGAGACCTACTTTTACTGCCAGCTGTAAAGATTTTTGAGAAAACGAACTCATTGCTGTGGAATTAATAATAGATCTATGCAGATTGATATTCCCAGGAGATGAAGGGAAAGGGAAAAACATTAAAAACTGATGCTCCTGGCAAATGAAAAACTAATGGACCGTATTTTCCTTGAAGGGATGGGAGGTGTTTTTGTTTTATTTCACTCTGATGACTAGGCAAGATTTGTTCTCAGGGAGCAGCATCTCCAACTAAATGGAAACACCTTGAAAATTTTGTAGAAAATGTGGAGAGCATAAGTCATCTCATACCAAATATGAAGAGCCCTGAATGCTGCAGCAGAATGTAGCTCTGATTATGATTTATTTGAAAACCAAAAGAATTCTGCACCATTCCAACCAGAAGTTTTGGTATAAGTTTGGGAGGAACACCAGGAATTCAAACTGCAACCAAAGCCACTGTCAACTAGGAACACTGTTTTTCAAATCTCACCTCCACTGGCATCTGAGGTTCAACAAGGCCAAGTACTCAGGGTTGACCTTCTCTACAACTACCTGGAAGGAGGCTGTAGCGAGGTGAGGGTTGGTCTCTTCTCCCAAGTAACAGCATGAGAGCAAATGACCTTAAGTTACACCAGAGGAGGTTTACACTGGATATTAGCAAAAGTTTCTTCACTGCAAGGGTGGTCAAGCACTGAAACAGGCAGCCCAGGGAAGTGGTATCACTGTCCCTGGAAGTATTTAAAAGACACGGCACTTAGGGACATGGTTTAGTAATGGACTTGGCAGGGTGGGGTTAGTGGTTGAACTGGATGGTCTTAAAGGTCTTTCCCAATCTTAACGATTCTATCACTCTATCCTTTGAAAACTATTCCATTTTCAAACTCCCTTTCAATGTTTCAACAACTCCAAAGAAACAGCAATACATTTCCGTTTGTCTTTGAAGCCACTCAAGAGAACTTACATATTTATTCATAAATATTTACAAGTCAAACTCATGCAATTACCTGCACTTTCAAAACCACATGGAATGCTAGAAAACTGGTCTAAAAACATTTAAAATCAAAGAAATCAAAACTGATTTGCATTACTTAATATTTATTGATACAAAAGAAAAGATGATTCATAACAAACTATGTATTTACCATTTACATTGAAGAAAGATCTTTAAGATCAATGAAACAACATGCCCCTAAAACTGGGGTGTCAGATGAAAATGTTCAGCGTTTTTTAGAACTCCTCTGCATTAGATGATCTTCAATTTGCAGGTGAAGTTATGGGGAAGAGGTGTCCAACAACGCATTTCTTGCTTCTCTAAATTATAAAAAAAATCATTAGAAATTCTTCATTTCTAAATTATAAAAAAACAGCAATTGGTTCAAATTAACACAGTTAAAAATAGGCCTATCTGTGCCATAATATTGGGGAGTTACTAGACAGTAAAGTGGAACAACTGCAAATTGTACTCACAGCAGCAAGAATATCAGAGCATCCACCTACTCCAGTGGCAAATCAATAAAAACATTAGTATCATTTCAATTATGCTCAAAAGAGCACATTAGCCTAATTTAATTTAACTAATAGTGGTCTCTGACAAATGTGTTCATCTGTGCAAAATCTGGAGCTGTCAAAGCCACACCTGGTTGTGGCACTGACACTTGCTCTCTGGGTATTTTCTTAAGCTATTTTGAATATGAAATATACCTTGTGAAGGACCAAGAGGCCTCAGTAGTTAATGTGCATGTGAGTTTCATGCTATTTTTATAAAGATCTTGAATGTTATTTTAATTCCCTTTAACTCAGGTTACACAAATGGTTCACAATATCTGGTCCGTAGTTCCAAAGGTCAAGAAAAGCTGCTGACAGTAAGGAAAATAACCAGGAACTAAAAGGCTTGCGAAGAGAATAATATCTGAGGCAATTCCCCACATCAAGTGACAGTTGAGGACTCCTACTCCACATGTAGAGTTATATGGGAAAGGCAGATGCCTGATAGCCTGGATTGCGCAACATGCTGAATTTTTTTGCCCATGCACAGAATAAAGACTGCTGTTAAGACTTACCAGTGAAAATAGTAAGCCACTATCCAAATACAGTAAAATGTTTTGGGGTGTATGTGCAGAAAATTGTAAGCTAATTGGCCCAAACTGAGCAGTGGGCTTCTCATCAAACCCAGGTATGTGTCTGCCCTAGAGAGACTCCTCAGAGCCAAGACCAGAAAGGTGAGGTTAAAGCTGACACCTGTGAGTCTACTTAATGTGCACGTTTTGTCCTTAACTGTGGAGAAAGGGATGGCAGTGGCTGTTCGGCAGTGGCTACGGCTCAGGCACACCCCACACTCTGGTGGCAATACTGGTGGGCTGCCGTGTGACATGCAAAAGATTGCTCTCCACTTGAGGGGTACAGAAATAAGGGTCTTCCCAACAAAAGCGTGAATTAAACTTATAGAAGAGCAGCTTCCATAGCACAGGCTGCAACTTCACAGGATGTCTGAGGTCAGAGGGGACCTCTGGAAGTCATTTGATCCAACACTTCTGCTCAAGCACGACCACCGAGAGCTGGCTGCCCTGGACTCAGATAAGCTCTTTCCCCTCATATGAGCTTCTGTTTCCTGATCTCTTCTGTACCTCTTGACCTCTCTGCAGTAACCATAGCAATAAGAATGAGGATGTCAAGTGTATACACCAACACTCTGATGTGCTTTGCAAATACACACTCCCACCCATGGCAATAAGAATGGTAAAACAGAGATGACAAGATCTGAACTTTGTGGACAGAACTGTTCCACATGGAAGGGTACCTCACATGTGCTTGGCCAGGTCTCAGCTCCATCTTCAAGAGAAATGTATGAAGCTGATCCTGAGGGGCCACCCAACCTTCACAGCTCTTTCAGTCTAGACTCCTTAGACATCACAGAAACACTAAAAAACGGGAAGATTACTTTCTCCTGGAATTTACTAGACAAGTCAAACCGCGACAGGGTGTGAGAGGGCACATGAGAGGTCCACACCCACAGGTGCAGCAGTGGGCACACCTCTGTGCCAAAATCAGCTGGTGCCAGGCAGCATTCCCACTGGCAAGAGGAATGAAGATGTAAGAGCAGGTGAATGCCTGGACTAGCCTGCCAATGCAAAATTAGGGTATGGCATGGTGCCTAAGTGATGGCAGACACACATCACGATTGTGCGAAGCCAAAGGAAGTCACCAGCACGCTGAATTAGTGCTTTAAGAGGAGCAAAAAGCACAATGCTACAGTGCTCCAGAGTAAGTCTGGCCACGGGGAATGGTGCTAGGATGGATTCTTCCAGCACTGCAGAGCCAGCCTCAACAGATGGATGAGGTTCAAGGGCAACCAAGCGGGCCTAAAGCAGTCTCAGTTCTGCTTCTGCAGCCAGGAAAATAGCAGATGATGACAATAACAAACACCTTGCCAGTGACATCCTAAGCCAACCTCCTTGGGATTAAAATTACAAAGTCTTTTAAAAAACAGAGACCAAAGAGAGCTTTGCATCACTTCTCTGAGGGTGAAAATTGGGAGCTATGCCAGGCCCTGTACAAACTTGCAGGAGAGGTAGCAAAGGAACCTTCAGGCACAAGAACACCTCTGAAATAATTCAAACACCTGGAACCGAGCTAAAAAATTATTCAATCCTTGAAAGTGGCAAAATGACAGAAAAGAAACCTTTGGTAAGGAAAATGCATCCAAAGAGGGCAGGAAATTAGTTTAGGCAGCAAGACAAAAAAATGAAGGAGCAGATTGAAACTTGATGGAACAGCTGAGCTGAAACAGCAGCAGGTGAATGCCTTATCCTGCAGCCTGTTCCAAGAGAAGGAAGAAAAACAGAGATAAAAGCACACCTTGGACAGATACTTCAAGAAGACAACTGCCAACTTGCATATAAAGACACACTACATCACAGTGGCAGAATGCTCACATGGAATTTCATGAAGAAAAGGAAATTACTATCAACATTTAAAAAAATACTTGAGTAGACCTCTCCACTGCAATTTCTGCAATAATTCAAGTTCCAGATATGGGGAACACTTACGTGAATTTTTAGTTCATGCTAAGTCAAATAAATTAAGAGAGGTTTTGTACTTCATTAGCATCACAGTTTAATGGAAATGAGCAAGGAGGGATGCAGGAAATCTGGGGCTTGCACCTCATCTAAAAGCCTCAGCATCTCATCAGAGATTAGCTTTGCTAACTTAAAAAGCTCTTCAGAAGAAAATTTAAAATATTTTCAGTAAAAACAATACTAGTGTTGTATGTTCCTTCTCTTTTTGTTCCCACCAAAACCCACAAATGTATCATGCAGCGTGAGTGCAGGATTGTGGGCTGACCCTGGCTGGATGCCAGGTGCCCACCAAAGTCGCTCTCTCACCCTCCTTGCTCAGCTGGACAGGCAAGAGAAAATATAAGGAAAGGATCCTGGGCTGAGATGTGGACAGGGAGAGATGACTCACCCATTATCATCCCAGGCTACAAGAGAATCTCAGTTCCAGCGCCTGGAGGAGCTCATCCCTGCTCCTTCTGCACTGACCTGGGTGTGGGCAGGGCTGTTTCACATATCCTCACTCCTCTCTTCTCTGGCAATAACTACTTCTGCACAGTAACATTGTTTCGTTCTTAATGTCACCACAGAATAGTTGCCACCACCCTGATGGGCTCAGCCTTAGCCAGAGGCAGGCTGGCACTGGAGCTGTCTGGCATTGGCACTGCCAGACACAAGGAAGCTGCTACTGGCTTCCCACAGAAGTGGGAAGTAATTACCCAGTAATCACCCCCCACCACTATCAAAACCTGGCCATACAAATCCAATACAAGGACATAAACAGCAGAAACCATTTCATGACAAGGTAATGATTGTGTGAACTTCAGTGGGGTGAGCAACTGAACAAAATGAAGCCATTCTAAATTCCATAGTTCACTCCATGTAATTTGTTTGAGAGGTTAAACAGGATGCTAGTATGGACTCGGTATGCCACAAAATGAAGAGGGAAATAAAGCAAACATTTAAAGTTAGGTTTTCTTTAAAACATAACGGGGCTTTTTCCACTATCTAAAATACTGTTCAAGTCTGGGAGCTGTGTTCTAATTTATGGCTGTAGCAACCTCTCCGCTTTACCTGTGAATTACCTTAAGAGTGCACAGTAAAGCTTAGTTACTCATCAGGCAAATGTCTGCTTCTACTAAGAAAATCAGCCGTAATAAAAGGCAGACAACATTTGCTGGATGCAAAAAGGCCTCTGCAATTATCACTTAATTGTCCTTCATGGGCCAGTACTGGGAGTCTCATACTTTCTCCTTAAGGTTGCTCCCTTCTTCAGCACTTTTCTTAACTGTCTACTTAATTAGTCTTCCTTCCTAGGCTTAATTGTGAATTTGTTTTGATTAATTAGCCTCAGAGCTCACTTGGCACCAACTGAAATACAGAAGTGCTCAGTTTCTTTCGTGTATAGGCTACTGCATCCTATGGGAGCCCCCTCTTTGTCAGCAATAAAATTTCAAGTTCAGATAATGTTTGAAAAAAACTTTTTTGTAATTAACTTTCAATTCTTGTAATTACCCCCACTGTACTACAACATGAAAGTGTTGCTAACATAAACAAAGGGTAAAATCCATTANCTGAGCTTCATTGAAAATGCTTTGTGTAACCTAGACCAGTCAGTCTGTAACACCTTTGAGCACGAACATAGAGCTCTCCATTATGCTTACACCTCTCATATCACTCCTTTCCCCTCCCTCTTTACGGCACGTTGACTCCAGAAGACACCCTCACAGCATTATCATGCATCTGCCATCTTGATCAATTCTCACTTCAGATACTGTTACTGAAAACACAGGAAAAGGCACCTTTAAATACCATCACAGTGAAAAATTTTAATAAAATAAATGAAATAATGAGTGTTAACAGCTATCATACCCATTAAATAAACTTCCTAAATATTTGTCAAGAGTACTGGAATTCTTCCATTTTTAGATTTAGAAGTTCTTACCTATCAAACTGCAAAGAGAAATTAAAAATCTTATTCTAGACATTAATATTTTTTTCTGTGAACACTTTTAGACTTTCATCTCAACAGTCAGGCTGACAAAGTAAACACTGTTTCTTCCAGCTCCTTGTTTCAATCACTGTTGCTCTTGTGCTCCAAACAGGACTGCAGAAATAGTGCAAAGTACCTGTGGTTTTACAACCTTTTATGTTGTATCTTTACTTGAGCAAGGAAGCTCAAATGAGGCAGACCAGAACAGAAGCTTTGTGAGTGGGCTTAAAAACACAAAACAGCTCTGCAGGCAAACCTTTTAACATATTTGTTTCCTAATAATCTGCAGCCTACTGTTCTGACTGATGATCAACAATGTTTTCATCGTAGAACTGGACCATAGGACTCTCTTTGGTTGTCAAATCCTAACTGAAGCTCATCCACGCAACCCAAAAAGTTTGCATTTGAGATCTCTTCTGACTATATTTGTGAACATCTGTGAAGTGACAGGATTCTGCCAAGGAAATGTACCAGCTTGGAAAAACTAAGATATTCAGTTACAACAGCTGTCAATACCATTTAAGAGGCATGGTCCATGCTCTTCAGTTAGATGTATCACGTGCAATCAATCACCACTTAAAGTAAATCCTGTATTACAAAAGACATTATGCAGAGTCTATACAGCAGTAGAAATACAAAAAATATTCCTTCATGCTGAAATGCCTTTTCAGCTGTTACGAAATGAGAAAATAGCTGTTTAGGTTTATTG
>VYZR01115313.1:57239-75751 GCA_013400675.1 Oxylabes madagascariensis
AAAAAAAAAAAAGTGAAGACAGTCTCACTGCCTCTCTGTCTCACCCAAATCTAATTGTGCAACTGAAACACCAAAAAGGAATCCATTGATGTCTATCATCTGCTTTATTATAATCACCTTATAAACCACTAGAAAATATTCCAGTAAGGTGACCTGGAAGGAAAAGTTTGAAGAGCTGTTAAATAACTTACCCATATGAGTACTCTTTTGGCTTTGAGATGTAAGGACATTTTCTTCACCATTAGGGATTGGATCTGACTCTGACATTTCTTCGAAGTGAAAAGCTCCAACCTGATGATCCAGTTTCTGTTTAGTAAGTGCTTTAACCTGTATTTTTCTGTTCTTTACTTTCTCATTCTGTGTCTTCTCCTTTTCAGAGGGCTGAGGTTTAGAAATGAGAGTTGCAGAGCCATTGTTTTTTGATTTTTTGTTCTTAGTGGGTATCGAAATCCAAGAAGTAGAAGATGCACCACCTGATTCATCAATCAAAAATTCACATTCATTATCTATTTCTATATCTTGATGTTTCACAGGACACGGTGATGGTGGTGATATTGAGGTTGAATATCTAAAGAATGGAGGGAAAAAAGCATTCATATCATTCAGGATGGAGGCTAAATTGACTTTCAGTCTTTCAAATCTCCCAACATCTAGACACAGTACAGAACATTCCTTGAAAGAATTACTACAAAGTTCATCCATTGTGTGTTCCATACTAAGCCTCCAAACAAACCTCTGTCCAAGTGTTCTTCTTGCTACAGCTGCTAAGACAGCTGAAGAGAAAGTCTTCTCTGTTCGGCCAGACAATGCAGTAACACGTTCTGTTCCTTGCACAGGAACAACCTGCTCATCTCTCCCAGGCTGAGGTCCTTCCAAATTTTCAACTTCTCCACGGCTCTTTGCTGCAGCTGGTGTATTCCAGTTATCAAAATGTAATCTGTGAATCAGAAACAGCATTCAAACATGTTGCTATAAATCCTTAGTGCACAACAAAGTATTGTGAGGATGAACAGATGCTCCTGCTGACAGCATCTCACTTCTTATCAGTGAGCTTCCCTTTGGAAACTTGTTGCAACACAGGTTAGCAGTAGTACTTTCCAGCACAGTAGCAAGTGTCCACAGGCAACATGGAGTCAGCATGTGACTCTTGTTGATCAAAGTAAAGACTGCTCAGCAAGACAAATTCCTAATTTTAGGAGAATGTGCTTGAGAAATTATCAGCTCTCCTAGACTGTAGGCACACTGTCTTTCCAATCTCATTCCATCAATGGGAGTCAATGGGATCAGTGTCAGTTCATCATTATGATCTACCCCAGAGATTCAGTCCTCTAGTAAAGCAGAACTGTGGCCAGGACACTGGCCAGTGCTGCAGTTAAGCTTCAAATCTTCCAACAAGGAGATAATAATCACAACTGAAGCTATTTTACTTTGTATAAAGTATTTGTATATTCAGAGCAAGAGGAACAATGACTGCTCATTTCTGCTTTAACAAATTCTTGTTAACTTTTAAAGTCAACACTGTCAATACAACTCACCGAAGAAGTCTAGACAATCTGATACTTTGGTGCACTTTCCTGGAAAAAAGAAATCTATTAATGTATTTTGACAGGCTTCCTTCACTTGGGTACTGCACTTATCACCAGAACATTAAATAAAAAATAATTTTGCCCTTTCTAAACCCAGATAAAGAAACTTTCTAAAAAGCTTGGAATTATTTTTCATGAGTTCACAATCCAAACTCAATTTACCCTGAGGTTGAGGGCACACATGGAATATGACACCACAGTTGTGTTCAGCTCTACTTACTTAACTACAGATGAACTTTTGGCTTCCTCCACAGGAAAAGGTGATGCAACAGACCCATGATTATTCTCAGAGTCCAAAGGCACGGCTGGGTGCTGGCACAGTGCTTCCACATCTTTTAATGTATTTTTTTTTTCACTTTTAGACACAGGAGATTCTGTGATTTTAGAAGCAGCTACGTAATCGTGTGTTGCAGGCTTCAGGTCTGATTCACATGACTGACCTGCCATATACATAGAACAGGTTTAATTCTTTTACTTAAAACCTTAGAAAATTCCAAGGCATAGTTACTTTTAAAACCTTAATTCAGTAATAGCATGACCAACCTCTGCTGCCGACTGGTTTTAGCGGTGATGCAGGTGAGGGTTCTGCAGACTTACGGGCTCTTTTCACAGACTCGGCTGACCCTGCCTTGGGCTGTCATAGTTGGTAACAAATAATGAGACAAAGTAAAATATTTGATAAAGCAACGGTATTTTAACAGGAATACACACTATAGAACACGATATAATCTCCTTCCCTTAACTCGTACTCATTCCAATCACAGCTCTATTCTATCCAAACACTTTCTGTTGTGTAAAACTTTCTAAAAGTAACTGTAAATTTCAAACAACAGGTAAAATAGTGTGTACAGCAGAAATCTATATGCAGCTTTAACCAGACATCCTGCTAATCTCGAGGTAAACTACTGTCCTAGGTTACAATGTAAAATGTGCCCAAAGTATGTATTCTATCACCATCTTCTCCAGCTGTTGAAACCAGGTGGGGCAGTGTTTCCTTGCCCCTCCCTCTGGACTATCTTCNCTTATTATCGTCATTAGAATTAATTCATTTAAACTATTTAATTACCCTTTACTAAGACAGGCTGAGGTTTAGCAAGAATTGATTTGAGATTATATTCTAACATCACACTAAATTAAACAAACACCATTATAAGGTTACGTTTTCTAAACCCTGCCATTAATAGAATACCCTACTTAAAAGAAAAAAGTAAAATCAAAATATTAAAACTAAATATACAGTCTAGACTATTGGCATGATCCTCTCAGGAAGCACATTAACAAGGCCTTCAACTTGTTTCCACTCATCAATAAAGTTACAGACATATGAAGTTATTGTACAGATAACTATCAGGAGTTAACCAGCTGCTTTTCTACATGAATCACCTTTAAATTTAACCAACTCCAGTGGAGTCCAAGACAGCCATGCCCACCACCAGTAATAAGGCAGCATGCTTCAGCCTGAGACTATGAGAAATTTAACCACCCTGGACAAA
This sequence comes from Oxylabes madagascariensis, assembly GCA_013400675.1. Lineage (NCBI taxonomy): Eukaryota > Metazoa > Chordata > Aves > Passeriformes > Timaliidae > Oxylabes > Oxylabes madagascariensis. The sequence goes on from VYZR01115313.1 coordinate 60,319, forward strand.
AAGCTGAAGAAGCTTTCATTAGTAAAAACCCAAGAAAAAGAGCAATTAAATTATTCCACTTATAGAACATTTACCATTAGAGCATAACAAACTAAGAAAAAAATCACATTTTCAACAACTACTACAGATGGTTAAATTACAGCCTACATACTTTTACAGATGCTCATACAGAACTAAATGCTACAGAATTGAACTTGTATCCACATGAACCTGTACCCAGGGCTACCCTGTGACACTGACAGAACTTATCCTTTGTCTCTGCGCTGAAGTCCTCTTCTTATTTTTCAAATTAAAGGTTGAGCAATTTGGAGAGTTTATTGTAAGATCACTGCTGCAACCTATAAAGAAAAAAAGAGTAAATATAGGAATCTTGGAATTGTCCAGGTTTCATTTATTTTAACAAGGTCTATGGCTTATTAAGGTCATGTAAATCCAAACAAAAAAGCAATCAGCTGCTTGAGAAAGAGATTATAAGACAGCTAAGACACAATTTTAAAAAGCTGAGAAGAGGCTGTTCTTAAAAACCTATTTTTATCCTTTTTATCCCTATTTTTTATTTCTATCTATCTACTACTAAATATAACACAAGAAAGAAAAAACTTTTTTTCTTTTATCAGCAAATCAAGCAAAACACCAAATAAACGCTTACTTTCAAAACAATCCTGTATGAGTTTCAGTACGTTTTGACCTGGCTGTAGATCAATCTTATTTCTAGAAAGAAGAGGGAAAAAATATTTTCAATCAAAAATGCCAAATGTTCTTATCCCAAATATTAAAAGTAGCAAAGTTTTACTTCTTTATATTTTAGGTTATTATTTCCTCTAGTTCCAACTTTAATGTATTTTTACCTACCATTTCCATGCATAGATATCTGCAAAGAAATTTGTCTAAGAAAGAATTCCAGGGAAAAAAAGCCTCACTGACACAGATTATAATAAGAATTAAGTATTCTCTCTACATAAAAGAAAACATGCAACTACTGCAACAGCCCTGAGGTAAATGACCTTTAGGCTGACTAGAATCTCACTTGAAATAAACAAATTTTTTATAAATCAGACCTTAAGCTATGTTGCCTGCACAGTGCTGCAGTCACAGCAGACCTAGAAATAAAATGTGCTGCTGCACATCTATCCCTCCATAGAGGGAGTTACCCTGTAAAACAAGCTATTTCTGTGCTTATACAAAAGTTTCAACAGGAAGGACTGGCTTGAGGTATCCAATCCATAAGCAAGTGAACAGCTCAACTGGTTGGATTATTACTTCAAACCAGCACAAATGAAAAAGGAAAAAGTGAGTGATTCACCAGTCAGACAGTGTTGATCAAAACCAAAATAACACCAGAAAAGCCAAGGAGTACTACTCCCATAGTGATCATTGTATACCTTTAAAAACAACTTATTGGGTAGATTTGGACATGAAACTCATGTCCAAAAATGGATTTCAGTAACAAAACCTTCACGGACTCCTAGCATGCATGTAAAGAATGTCACAGCACTGCAAGTGCTCAAACTCATCTCTAACATTTACCAGCAAGGTCCAAATATGCTGGAACTCTGTATGGGCTTCATTTCTCTACTCCTTGAAAGGCAACATGTTTGCACAGATGACTGTTTCCCTACTCAGGCAGCCCAGTTAGGGGTACCTCAGGTACAGCCACACCACAATCTGCTGCCTCAGCAAAGGAAAACCTTGGAGCCTTGTCCCCCCACTGAGCTTGCTCCTCTTACCACTAAGAAACACAAGAAAGTTGGGAAACACCATATGATCAATTTAACAAGGTACATCATGTAGTTTTGACATTCAGCTCTCAGATAAAAATCAAGGTAAGTTTTCCAGAATCTAAGAATAGGTTTTAAATGCAAATTACCCTCCTCCATGGCAGAATCTTGCTCTGTAGTCTTTTTTTAAATGATTCTGTGAAGAAATAAGAATCAATTTTTACTTAGCATGATGACACTTGACAGAAAAACAAGATCTTGAGGATTCTCGAGACATCTTAAAGTAGTGGGAGAGTGGGAGTTATTGCAGCATTGTTTTTCTTAGAATGCCACAGTGCCTCTTCAAACACTTGAAACTCAAGTATAACCAAAGTCATTCAAACAGCAGACAGAACTCCAGTAATTTTCCACAACTAGAGCAGTAATAATTCAAGCAGCAGCACATTCTCTGTGTAATCAAATAAAGTTGCTGACCTGGGAACCAGCAAGGGTTGTAGAGGATAAAATGGGAGGAAAGGGCAAGAAAAATTCAACAGCAAAGCAGAGTGCAGTTCTTGACAAATGTGACAGGAAAACATCTCAAAAAATGCAAATGTTTAGCTGAAAAACAACTATAACCTCTTCCTAATTCGTGTAAATTTAAAGAGTATATTCAGTGTGGAGATTATCTAATCCTAAAACAAGAGAATTGTTTTTCAGAAGTTTGCCATACTGACAGTACTTTGCACTTCTGTGCGATTCCTCTTTGGATATCACTTCTGGTATCAAAAATAATCAAACTCCATATGGATCGATTTCACTTTCAACATCGGTTTAAAGCGGCAAAAGGAAGTTACAGGTGACATGGGAAAACAACTGACCAAAAGCCACCACTTCAGAAACTATGCAGAGCCACGCTCCGCAGTCAATCCGGCACTGGAGTCTAAACCCCCTTCCCCTCCCAGCAGAGTGCAGCATAATGCGCTGGCAAGTGACCCTGCGCATTAAGAAATTAAAAATTCCTGTCACGGACCCAAGAGAGTCTTTAACAGTTCATTTATTATTGTCGCGCTAGATATGAAGAATTTTAAAACTTCAGCACGATTCTAGCGTGCCTGCACAAGTGTCCTGCTCTTGATGCGCTCGCTCGCCCGTGGAAGTCGGCTCTGCAGAGGCAGCCTGAGAGGAACGGGGTCTGGCACAGACACTTGTGCGCTGAGGGGAACGGGGCTACCGGCAGATCAGCCCTCAGAGCACAAATGTCTGTGCCAACAGGCCGCATCCTGAGTGAGAGCGGAACCCCAACCACAGCCTCGCATTCCTCAGGGGGAAGTGGAAGACCGACCCCGTCCCTCCCCTCAGGAGCGCGCAGAGGGCCGCGCCTCTGCGCTACGGACGGGCCCGGCCGCCGCCCACAACAAACCAGACAGAGAGACAGACAGACAGACACAGACACACACACGCGGACACACAAGAGACACACAGAGACACACAGAGACACACAGATCGGCCGGTCCCGCGCCCTCACCAAGGCTTCCGCCATCCCGGACCGGGGCCGGCGCGCGCCCCCCGCGCCGCCTTCAAACCTCGCGCGCCTTTCCCGGCGGGCGCGCGCACGGCCGGCGGGCGGCAGCGCCCCGGCCACGCCCCCCCCGGCCCCGTCCCATTGGTCGGCGGCCGCCGCGCGCCGGGCGGGGCAGCTGATTTAGGCGCGCGCGCCTGTTGCGCCTGCGCAGAAGTAGCGGCTGCCCCCGACTCCCCCCCCCTCGCTTTCTCTGAGGGGACGGACGAGGAAATCTTCCCGGTCTTTTATTTCCCCGGAGGGAAACACCAATTCGAATCCTCGGGTTTCCAAACGCTACAAAACATCCCTTGTCACCACGGGGCGTTGCCAGTTTTTTCTTTAAAATTCTACTGAAGAACTAAACAACGAGAAAAAACTACTGGTTGAGAACTTCAGGCCGCAGTACCTTACAGTGTCGGCAAAACACTGCCCAGAAATACAGTTTTAAGTGGTGTTTTTTATCACACGCTTGTGACCGGAACACCACGGTCTGCTTATTCCTATTCTTTCTGAGCACTGAAGGGAAGGCCCATTATATTTTAAAAGTACCTTATAACGTGAGAGGTTAGCACCCTCCATGAAAATAGTTCAGATCACTGTGAAGAGGGTGCTGCTCTGTATGCATGGGATCAGAGTTGCAGCTTTTCTCCTATGAAATTGAAATTTGTATGCTGCTGGGAGAAGTGGTAACTCAGCACTTCTTCCCTGTCTCTCACCTGTGCCGTACAAAAGGATACACCTCCTCAACACAGTTCTGCTGTTAGCAATGCTGGAACTTACGGCACCTTTAAGCTCGAGCCTCAATAAGCTTTGTGGACCACAGATAAGCACCTGCACCAGCTACTTCATCAACCACACACAATATACCTTTACTAAAATAAACATTCAAAAGGTCTCTGGTCAAAGGTATCAACCTTTGGACATAGGTTGAGATTGCTGCACTGTGCTGCACATTTGCTTTCTTTAATTGCACGGGAATTGATAAACTTCAAGTTAATTTCAGGTTTTGGCTGAAATTCAGCTCCTTTCTGAAAACAACTGGCCTACATCCACATCGTTTCAAAGACACAAGGAAAAATTACGAAAATTAAGATCATGAACTTACGTAAAATCTTTACTTGTATTTGATGACGAATCTGACAGATGTATGAACTCTCTCCCCAGCTCAAACCCGTATTATTTCAGGATGTGAGAAGCCATGAAGAGGTGACAGCCCAATCAGTGCCAGAGTTGTTCTTCCTATATACAACTATTCTTGAATAGCTTTATCTTTTTAATAAGCAGTCACATATTTCACCATACATAGGAAAAGGGTGGGAAAATAATATGAAAACATCTACTTTTTACTTCTGGTATAGACAGTAAAAGCATAAATCCATCTGATCCATCAAAGCAATCTTGTGAACAGTATGGAGACCCTCACACAGAAATCCTCACTACTCCTAACATTAAAGAAACATGTTGACTAACCAGAGAAAGGTTGATCTGGCTGCTTAATGCTTTGCATGCATAAATTAATTATCTGCATCTATTCAGAGTGATAGAAATTCAGAGAAAGCTGGTGCAAATATGAGCAAACTCTTCAAGAAAGCATTTGAGTGAGAAGGATCTTCATTACTGATACAACACTTGATTCCTGCAAATCAACTGCTCATTCAAAGAATAACATTTTGAAAGAAAGCTATTCAAAGTGCTCGAGTGGAAAGACAGTTCTTCATTGTTGCAGAAAGACAGCAAGCTTTAGCTGCTCCACAGGAATTGTGCATCAAACAGTCCTAGACAAACACAAGCTTTCACTGCAATGACCAAAAAAAACCGAAAAAAGTAGTTCTCAGATTCCAGATAATGCTACAAGCCTCTAGCTTGGTAGCACTGTGACAACACTGGAGATTTGGAAGATTAGCACCCCAAAATTCACTCGCCCAGTTTGACAGAGCCTTTTTAGTGTGATCATGCTGAACACCTGCAAAGACTTCTGATAAAAAGCAGGAACAGATTGGGAAACAGGCTCTATCAAACACTAATTCACACTGAATCACTGCGCTCCACAATCTTCCATATAAACAACTTCACTCTCTATATAAGCAATTCAAAAAGGTTTAAAGCACGAAGAACAGTTTTAACAAGCCACTTGACGTGCCAAGTTCTTCTATAGAAAGTCCTCTTGAAGTTACTAGTTGTGAGAGTTTACCTAGATTCATTTGTATTTATTGAATTTTAAAGGTGTACTAATAAATATCTAGAGCTATTGTGCATTTTTCATTTTTCCATAACCAACTTTTTAACTGAGCAGAACCCATCCACAGAGCATCCATCCATCCAGTAGACACACACAGTAAGAGCAGCACAAAGATACAGCCATATCTGTAAATTCTGGCTGTGATACCTGCCAGCCTCTACCTGGACTTCTTACAAGCCTCTCAAAGGTATACATGTTGTCACCAGTAAAAGCCATTGCATGAATTATAGCTGGCAGTTTACTTTAAACTCTGAGGACGGTCATATGGCATTCTAAAATGGCTCTGAGACTTAACTATTTTTAAATGCTGCTTATTTCGAAAGCATAAGCATGATGTTTAACACCACACTAACATAACAGAGTATACTTACTCAAAGTTTTTCATTTGTTTCCCAGCCTCCAGCTGTGAGAGATGACAGTGTTTTTAACTTGACCTAAACCTTTAAGTGATCCTTAGCACTAATTAGTGACATCACTAAATTAAATGTGAAGACATCCCTAAAGCTTAATAAATTATGATTGAGGATAAACAGCTAAGTTGTTAATAGCTTTTGCAACAGCTGGAGGACATAATGTTCAATAACAATCTCTAAAGCTGAAACATGTAAGAAGGTATTTTTGTTTGTAAGTTTTTATTCTAACTTTGCCTTGCTCTACTATGATGGGGAGAAAAGAAGAAGTACTACCTCAAGTATCCAGTGTTTAAATGAGTTAAATGATGATGTTTCTGTAACACACCTCTGCCTCACCACAGCAGCAAAACTAGTCCATAATGATTTCCAAGTAAGCAGAAATTTTATAATTAGATGTTCCAATAACTGACCAATGAAGGTAAAACACCTCACTGTTCAGTGCAGTTCAGACTTGTTCTGAGGACAGGCATACAGCAAAACAATTTGCTGTAGGGAAATGGTACCAAAAGGAGTAGCTGAGGTAACAGTTTGCTATGACCACCCAGAGGTATTTGTCTTTTCCTCCCTTTAACGTCATCAAGTGCTACAGTGATTTTAATTTGGTGAGGGCAGAAAGGCTCGACCACATTTTCTCTTTGTTGAAGACCAAGTTTTATTGTTGAAAGTGCTAATTTGGCTCTCCGATAGGTTTTCACTTTCCCCATACTGCAGTACTCCACAAAGAACAGTCTTAGTGCAGATAATCAACAACGCCAGCTCTCTGGACTTCCGGGGAGTTTTGACAATTTACACCCCTCCCTATGTTTCCATGCTGCGACTGACACAAGGTAGCTGTGCTGACCAGGGCACCACTAACCAGCCACACAAGGAAGAAGTTCCTCTGCTTTTAAGTGGGAGTTTAAGCCTTTCAGATGGATTAAATCTCACATGTAGATGGCAAGAATGGAATTTTTGTTTGAGAATGAAGTAGCATATGAAATGAATTTGAGATGTTCTTAGAACACCAGGAGTATCATAAAATGGTGCTTTTCCTATTTTTTGCAGTCTTCCCTAAGCAAATGCAAATTGCCTAATTTGCACATGGGGACCATTTCTTATGTTCACCATTCTTCTTGCTTTCCTCAATATAAATCTTGCCTTTAAGGTAAGGACTGTACTGGACATTCCATCTCATGGAGTGACCAATCCTCCTTTGAGCAAACAGGCTTGAAGAATACAGGAGCAGAAGAAACAAATCCAGTTTGTCTTCAGTGCAAAGCCACTGATTTTCATCATTTAATTAAGGCTTCACCAAAAAGAAATATATAGTACCATCTTTAATAGCTGAAAATTAGCACACTCCCAGAACAAATGGTCCATGAGTGACTTTTGTGTCTCTACCATCAATTGTCTTCCTGAACAAAGTAGTATCTCACTGGTGGCCCCGGCAAGTCTTCCTCTCCATCAGTCTCTGGAGCAAATGATACTGTCAAATCCACATACTTCTTATCAGCTGATGGTTTCACAAGCTTTTGCATCCTACAAAGAAATGAAGAATAGTTCATAAATGTACCAAGAGGATTGGCAGTGGGAATTCAGGGCCAGACTAGGAGGAATTTCACTGCCAGCAATATGTACTGGCCCAGCATACTATAGACCAAATTAAAATAGAGAATAAGCCACCTTTAGATTGCATACAAAAGCTGTTCCTCCACCTGAGCTTCAGCAAATTGCATTTTCCTAACAAACACAGCCCATTAAAGTCTCAGAGTGGTAAAAAATCCTGATATTCACAAGAGGGCAGCTTCATACCATGACTGACTTCATTACATACCCTGCTCCTTCAATATTATTTATATAGCTTAAGAGAAAGCATATAAGCAACATCTTTGGAAACAGGCTGTAAATTCTCATCTTAGTATGCCAGGCACTCTACAGCTTAGCAGCTCTTCTCTCCCTAGGAGTTTGAAGTAGCTTTCTCCTTTGCCTGATACCTACTGGCAGGCCTTCAAAACAGTACTGATCAGTGCATCCACTTGCTTCAGCAAAGCCTGTGAGCACTGAGTAGCACACACTTCACAGGAGCTGTAAGGAACGGATTTTGAACTAAAGTAGTTCAATCCACAGGTGTAAGGCAGAACTAAACCTGGATGAGATCTGGCTGTTATTTTGCAAAGGCCTTCAGTCAAAACCCAATGCCCTGCCTTCACATCCTGCCAAACTGCCAGGGTGAAATACCTCAATTTCCTGTCTGTAAGCAGTATTGCAAAGCCTTTGTGAATGTCATCGGTTTTAAAAGGGCTAAAGTGATGCAGAATCTCAAGCAATTACTATAATTGAACAGACTTCCAGAAATCTTGAAACTGCAAGCAATACATTATTCCTTCAGAGCTAAGTTGTTAAACATCAGCATTAGTTTTAAGCCAGTTTCAAAAGGTTCTAGTAGTCTTGCTCTGCTTGAACCATGGTACATTCTTTCTTCTCCAAAAATTACTGTCAGACTTCTTTAGCTTTCTCATTCAGGTATTCAACAGTTAAAGCAGCATTTTGCAAGTCTCCTTTCCTCATCACAGGAGTTAATTTACTTTCTCTTTTTTCTTTTCTTTTTTTTTTTTTTTTACAAAAGGTAAGAAATTATCTTTTTTCTTTCCAATATCTTCTTTATGAAGTATTAATGGCTAGAAAACACTTCGAGAGAAAATACTGCTGTCAGACACATGTCCTTTTGAAACAAGCAATGAACATAATTTGTATGTGCACTTGCATCCCTAAATCCATTTTTCAGTTATACTTACGTCAACTTTAATCTTTTAATATGGCCTGGCATCACAGGAACATAGAGCATTTTGACTCCTTGTACAACCATAGTTGGTTCAATTCCATATTTCTCCTGGAATACACAAATGGAAACTTGTTAAAAGACTAGAACAGCTGCCCAAACCAGCAGATACTACTGCTGCTAATACTACAGCTAATTATTCAAATCCATAGGATCCAAACCAGAAAACCTGCTAATGCATGGATGCTGACAGAAAGTTTTATTAAGATACATTTGAGCCAACAAGGAGTTTGAAAACAGGCTTGGGTGCCTTTACTTAGGGATATTCCCACTGACATTAGTTATTACTAAAATTATTCTGGTTTGAACAGTAATTTGATGGAAATAAAAAAGAAAACAAAACACAATTCAGCAACCCAAAACAAGAAATTCCTTTCCTTTTGTCTTGTATTAATGCAGGACAGTAGACAACTTACTCTGACAGCATTTATGAAGTCCAACAGAGTAAAATCTTCTTTCCCATAAATTGTCCACCTGTCCCAGATGGTAAATGATATCCCATTTCTGTTTTAAAAAGTGAAAGGTTGTTACTTTAGAATGCGAACTCAGTCACTCCCTTTAAAAGCATATTGAAGAATTGCCATGTCTTCTTGGCGATGTGCTGCTGTTTAATCTTGAGCAAAAATCTCTTCCCTCTCTGCTGCCGTTTCTCCAGCCCTCTGACCTTGCTAAGCACAAGACACAGTAAGACCTCTAAGTAAGCATGGTATCTGACAATGAAATTACTGAGTTTTCAGACCTACTGAAAAATAGCTCTTGTATTGAACAAGATGCAAAAACATGTCTGGGATGTTTCCTAAGAACAATGCCACACAACTACCTTCTCTAGATTTAAAGTCTCACAAGTAACAGCTTCCACTGAAAACCAAACTAAGCCTTTAAACCCACTATTTTTTTAAACTAGGACAGATGAATATGAACTGCATTTTCCAAACAGGAGATTCTTGGGCAATGCATTATGGGACACCCTTGGCAGCATTAAAAGGATCATTTATACCTCTAGCAGTACTACAGTGAGTGGATAGCAGAGTTTGATAGCAAGCATGAAGCAATTCATCATCTTCCAAGTTTAAACAACAAAAAAATACCCTTGAATATCTAGAATGCTTAACTGGAGTATGGCCATGAGCTGTGGTTCCATCATAGCTCTGCTATGTGAGCACATAAGGCCTTAATGTAGATATCTGGATTTAGGAACTGTTCAAACTTCACACTTGTTGGAATGGTTCAGCAAGTTCTAAGCATCAGTTTCCAGGTACTGTTCTTGCCCTTCTGACATTGTCCTTCCTACCTGATTTCTGTTCTTCTTACTTCAGCAGTTTCTGTAAAGACCATTATGGGAATGGCTAGGTTCAGAAAACAGTTCTTATATGCATCAGCTGGGTAGCCACCTACAACTTTGATGAGTTCCAGTGCAACCTGCAGTAAATTAGAATTTACTTATTAGGTTTTAGTGTTATCAACTCTAGTGTAGTTAAGAGGCCAGCAACTACCAAGGAAGTTGTTAATGAGATCAGCCTTTGTCCAATCGGCAGAGTAAATAACATGGAAATGGCAACCCACTATGCCACAGAAATAAATTCTGTTGCAGCAAAGGGAAATACTTAAAACATTCAAAACTATTCTTAATTACTTTAGTACTCTTCCAAAATTGTTTGGTTCATGCAATCTCCACAAAGCATGAGGTTCTGTTGAGATGCATGAATGTGAACTACTACAGAACAGATCCTTTCCACTCTTGGCAGCGGAATTCTGATGGAAGTTAGTATTAATGGCCGAAAACAAACCAAAATGCTGAATTCTAACCCATTTTTCTGTGCTGCAAATCAAAAATAAAAGCACCTAAGGCTCACCATGTTAAGGAAACTTCTCTTTTCGACCATTCAGGAGCCACTTCAGCAGCCACAATCACATCACCAAAGACTTTCACTGCTGGGACTGAATCCCCTTCACAGTGGACAGCTTCTCAATCACTGCCCCGCTACTCATCCTTCTCTCACAGCCAGACAAGTTTCCCTTACTGGCTGGACCCTGGGTTTCCCTTAGCAGAGTCTCAGACTTGGGATTTCGTTAAGTAACCTTATCATGGTGTAGCAACCGAGTAACAACTCAAGCCGGTGCCTTGGAGAAGGGGCCCTGAACAAAGGACTACCTGCGCTTTTGTACCCTCACAGTCTGTGTGCTCGACAGTCCAGGGCTTCCAGCTCAGTCCTCGGCTCCTGCTGTGTCCCTGAGTGTCTGGTCACCGGGCTGGGCCAGAGGTCCTCATGCCCTTTGTTGTGCAAAGGGTCAGCATCAGTTCACAACCTGAGGCTCCCACCCAGAGCTCAATCTTCAGCTGGCACTGCAGCTCCACACTGAGCTACCTGCACTACATGTATTCCTCAACAACCACATTTAGAACCAAGCATGACCTTTCCTATTGGTACATGAGAAATCAATCCATTTCTTTAAATGAGCCTCTGTCAGGGTAGCAGTAATCAATACCCAGACAAGAGACAGCAGTTTTAGGCAAGAAACAGTAAGAGAAAGAAATACGCATTTTAAAAATCAATCTCACCAGCCCTGATACTGCAGCAGTAGCTGTTGCAATGGCAGGAATAATCTTTCCAGCAATGCGCTTTGTTTTGAATCGATCTGCTGGCTCAATGTTGTACATCTTGGCTCGCAGGTTTGATGCTGCTGTTACGAAATCTATATGCCCATTACTATCATCGTCTTTCTCAAAGGAGATGGGCTTCATTTGCAAGTCAGCTGCTCATTATAAAGGAAAAAAAAAAAAACAACAAAAGAGCAAAAATTATTATTAGAAAACTGAAGATGTCCTAAACATAATTTAAAGGAACTAGAACCTTAACAAATTAAAAATTTCACATCCTGGAGCTTGGTGCCTTACTTCTTTTCCTATGCTAGGAAATGCCCCTCTCAATACCTCTTGCTAAAAATGAATAATGAAATAAACATCAATAGAGCTCTGTAATTTTACTCTCCTGGCACCACCAAAAATAGATTTTGAATATTCCTATGGATGTTTCTCATACATCCTTACTAAAGCTCCATCCTGTGAGAATTCCCTTTTAAAGCTTAGTTTATCTGCAAAAATTTCAATATATGGACTTAGTAGCATTGGAGTCAGAGTTTTGGGTTGACACTCCATGGGATGAGTTAGGGATAAGCTAATCTTTCTCCTGGATTCATGGGCTAAAAAAGCTTGCATGTAGTTGTTGCTCAGTGACCCCTTCGTGTGGCCAGGCACAGTAATAGGATGTGAGCATCCTCATTTTAAATCTCAAGGATGCTGAGGAAGACTCTTAACAGTCTTTACAATTTAGGATCATTTCAGATTGAGAGCTCTAAGTAGTGACTCTCAGCCTTCTCATGCCCAAATCACTTGCAGTCCATCTGGGATCCAGCAGCACCCTTCTCCTCAAGAGTTCACATCCCCACTGCTGCCTGCTTGCTGGCATCCGTGTTGTAATTACAAGCAAGCATAACAGAAAGCCCTAAAACTTCCAGGAATCTCAGAAATACAGAACCATAGGGTAATGTCAAGCAACAGGACAGGTATCTGCATGGCACTTCAGAAAGCTTTAGGTATCAGCTCTACTTCTTGCAGAATTCCCAAACTGCTTCATCCGAAGACCTGAATGTCACTAGTGGCAAATGCAAATGCAGGATATTATTAACTATGAAGCTGGTTTGCACTACTCACTTTCCAGAGCTTCATTGGATAGTATAGACTTCTCCAGCTGGAAAATAGCATTTCTTTCATCCTCACTGCTGACAGGAATATGATCTGGTTTTCTTGCAGTTTCATCAGTCTGTACAACCTGCAAGTGTACATAGTGCTTGAGTAATGAAATACAAGAATTTCATACAGCACAAGTGTCAAGTGTACTAAATTTCCTGTCTTCCTTGCAGGCTTTCCTCCCCAGCTCAAGAGAGACATGGATTTACTGGATCAAGTCCAGCCAAGAGCTTCTAAGAACATTAAAGGACAGGAGCATCTCTCATACAAGGAGAAGCTGAGAGAGCTGTGATGGTTCAGAGTGGAGAAGACAAGGGTCAGTGGGATCTTATCAATGTGTACAAGTATCTCATGAAGGGGACGTATAGAGAGCACAGCCAGCTCTTTTCACTGTGCCCAGTGACAGCACAAGGGCACAAACTGAAGCACATAAAATTCCCTAAGAAACATACAAAAATACTTACAGAAAAAAAAAACAAACAAAAACATCCCAGACAAAACTTTGAGGATGGTTGAACACTGGCACAGGTAGCAGAGAGAGGCTGTGGAGTCTATGCTCATAGATATTCATAACCCAATGGACTATGTCCTTAATGACCTGCTTTAGCTGCCCCTGCTTAAGCAAGAGGATTGAACTAGGTGGTCTTCAGAGGTTCCCTCCAACCTTAACACACTCTTATTTTGCCAAAACACATTATAATTTGTGTTAATCTCTCATTAGCATCAATGTAGTAGTTGGAGATGTGGGACGCTGCTTGTGGAATATTTTATTTTTTTCTTTAAATATCACACTTACTTTGTTTGAAGGTCTAAACTCCGGTACTTTCACAGATGAAATAATCCCCAAAATGGTTTCCTCTGACAAGTCCTGTTATGGTTTTGAAGAAAAACAATTGAAATTCACATCAACTCAAAAAGGTCTTCACAAAAAGACTGTAAATACAATAGGATTTCAAAGACTACTAGACCCAAAAAGTCTCACAGATACTCAGTGATGTTTCAGCCAAACACCATCATTAAAACACCAAGTAACAATTCATTTGCCACAGCAAACCAGAGCAATGTGAAGTGCCTAGCACTTGAAAACTAAACAGAAGTGCAAACCTGACTTACAGGAAGGTTCAATTAGAAAACAAACAAGAAAAAACAAAGGATAAGCAAAGCAGAGGCTGTAAGCAGTAAAAAGTAAAACCCCCATAGCATACCTAAGACATTTAATTTTCAAAAAACCTTAAAGAGATTTTCTTTCAGTTCAGTTGTTATATTGCATCAAAATAATAATTCCCAAGTTCAGTGCTTACTGAAAATATCCAATACACTGCTCATTTCTTCTCCAGGTTAGGGATTTAAATAAAGAAAATAAGTGTAAGCAGCTGCCAAACAGGCAGTGCTGAAGGATAGACTACCGTAAGAATCACTATAATCAGCTCTTAAAAAGAACTGGCAGCTGGACATCAGGCCAAAACTGAACACCAAGTTAAGTTAAGGGAACACTGTTACAGTCTGGATTACCTTTTCTGTGAAAGGAACACAGTACACTGTTGCAAAGAGTTTTGCTGTGCTCACAATGAAACCATAGTGCCTAAAGAAAAAAGAATTCTTTTTAGTTGGTTGTTTTTTCTACTTCAGTTGCCCAAAGGTTTGCAATCATGCTCAAGATCTTGAACAAATATACTGAGAAACAGAATTTCCATCCTTCAGCATACACAGTACAAAATAGCACATTTTGAGTGACTCAGTAGTTGTCCCCAAAACTAAGCAAATTCTGACGAGGGGAGAGTTTATTTAATGAAAATCGTATCTCCTTAACCTTTGCAGTCAAGCAAACAATTACAAATGCTCACATGACATCAATATGATAAAAAGCTTAATCTCAGAATTACTTTGATATTTACCATGACATCAGTTTTCACTCAAACTAAAAATGGCGATCCAGTTTCTCAAAGCAATTGTAGATATACAGCAGATAAAAGCTGTTTCATCCATCCACGTCAACTTTTAAAATTATCTGTAATACCCAAGCCATCTACATCAGATCCAAATTGTGATGAACAAGAAAAGTAGTCCCTTCACTAGGTCATTCGGCACATTCTGCATTTTATGATGTAGACAGTGGGGGCAGGAGACGTGACAGCAAGAACTCAGTAATTCTGCAGCCATATAAGACATGAAATGGGTTGTTCTAAGCCATTTCACATTAGATGAAGTCCGAACAGCACCCTCCAATCCCATGTCAGTGAAAGTAAAATTATCTGCAGTGAAAGTATTTGACAGCTCACCAAATTTGCCACAGGGTAAGACTGTGCACTAACACCTATCGACTCCAGTCCAACTTCCAGGGCTATGAAGCCACTGCCTTGCACTCCCTGCTGTGAGTTTTATAGGATGCTATACCATGCATCTGGGACAGTACCATACTTACAAAGGATCATGAAATTCAAACTTCACTGGGAAAGGAGGCCTCTTTGGTGATTGCCAAAACAAACCTGGTAGGAAAACAGACTTAAGATGAAATCCTAAGGAACCAGGAGCAGCAACAATATGACATATGCCATGAATTTTCAACAGGCATAAAGGGGCATTTGTACTTACTTCCATCTTTTAATCGTGTATCAAGGGGAAATGAATGAAGGAGCTGAAGAGCCTAGAGGAAAAGCCAGAGAAGCTTTAGTAATTTGTCATGTAGATTGACATGACCACACTAAATTAAGCCATTCTAGCTGAAGTAATTTAAAGAGTTAAGAAGATCATGAAACACCTTTGTCAAGATGGACACCTTAACGACAAGTACTACTAGACAGAGTGCTTGCCCATTTCTTTCACAGAACAGAGATGACAATGTCACCTCATCTGTACAAAGCTCAAGCAAAGCATTTAATCCAAGAAGCAAAGCATTCTCCCCCACCTTACTGTCACTTTAGGACTCTTGCTTATGGATTCACAACTTGGAATGC
>VYZR01115315.1:0-15253 GCA_013400675.1 Oxylabes madagascariensis
AAAGATGGTAGGTTTAGATTAGACATCACGATTAAATTCTTGACTGTGAGTATGGTCAGACACTGCAACAGGTTGCCCAAAGAAGCTGTGGATATTGCATCCCTGAAAGTGTTCAAAACCAGCTTGGATGGGGTTTTGAGCAACATGGTCTACTGGAAGGTGTCCCTGCCTGTGCCAGGGGAGTTAGAATGAGGTGATCTTTAAGGTTCTTTCCAAACCAAACCCTTCTATGATTCTAAACAGCATTTCTGTGGTCAATTTCATAACAAACTAAGTTTGAATTTTCTTTAATGTTACTAGATTTGTTCTAGCATCCTCATTTCAATGCAAGTTGCCTGTGTGATATGTAGCTATAATAGCTATAACAAGGGTGAGATAAAAAGCCTTTTAAGGTTAATGAGACTTTTTAAATTCTGTGAGTTCTCCAACTTTTAGATCAGGTCCTAACTGGTTAAAATCTGATATAAAGAAACCCAAACTACTTAACTGACTACTAGAGTTTATGTCTAATTTACCTACTTCAATATAGCAGAATGCTTTGTTTCCCTATAACAAGTTTCAAGTTAACTACATTATGTACCAGAAAAAAAGAATGTAAGATTTCTGTATTTTCATTTATGTTAATTAATTTTCACAATAAAGCCTGTCCTATACAGATTTCACATGAAAGCTAAACAGAAATAATTGAGTACAGCTAATGATCAAAATGCTACTCCTGCTGCCACTGTTGACTTCGTAAGATCTATTAACACTACATTCTTCAGTGTAAGAGCCACTGCAAACAATGGGTCAAAATGTGTGCTGAGGATATTTACGTGGTAAGATAAAGGAAATCAATTTAATTTCTCGAGAGAGATATCTACAAATGCAGAGGGTCACCGATTGTGATATTAGCAGTTGTTTGATTGAACTGAGGTTCTGAGAGTGAATTATGTTTCCCCCTCCCCCTTCAAGAAGAAAGCTTGGTATGACACAATCTATGTATTATAAGAAACATCAGCAGGATACCAATAGAGAATCTGGCTGCTGGGGCAAAGCTAAAAGAGTGTACTTAGTCACTTGAATGCAGTCAGCTTCTGCACTGATATCCCACAAACATTAGTGAGAACAGTGTGATCTGTCATGATCATTTGCTTCACAGCCAGAAGCATGCAAAATTAGTCTAAAAATAAGTTAAATTTTGCTTTTCTTATTTTATCAAAGTGGCTTTTTCAAAAATTTCACTGTTGTGTAAACATCATTCTTTCTTTCATTTTTTTCTTGCCCTCACAGTCACCTGCACTTTTCTTGCTAGGTTCAGAGCAAGGCAGGTTCTGTAAGCTCATGTATATTCCTGTAATATCTAGCCACTTGCTTCCGAACGTCAGCTGCTTCTTGACAAAGTGACCTCCCTGCTCCTTGCAGCTCCATCTGTGTTGTACAGCAGCAGTGTGATGTGGGTGCCGAGTTCCATGGTGTGTGTTATATGCACCATGACTTCAGGCTGAACCCCAAGGCACTCATACAAGGCAAGCCCAAGCACAATACCCAAAGCCAAGCCTAAGATCTCAGCCAGATATTCTGGGTACACTCTGCAGAGCAAGCCAAGCTAACACATCCATTTAGCAGCCGGCATTGCAAGTACAGTGAAGATACTTTAAATCCAAGCTACAGCTGGTCCAGTATTTTAAAAGGAAATTAACCTGGTTGTGGTCCCCAATGTGTTTAGGCCCACCCTTGAACCCAGTTTTCAAGTACAGAGCAAGGCTGGCTGCACTTTTTTTCCCAGTGCACTGTAAATTGTTTGTGTTTCAGCACCAGTGTAAGCAGAATAGAAGTTTGAATATCTGTGTTCCTTTGGAGTTTACGTGTGAACACAATATGGCAAGTAATGCAGGTCAAAGGAAGTAAACAATGATTTATGCAATATTGTATCAAGGCTAAATTTGATTTGCAAATCATAGGATGGGTGAGGAAAAAAAATATCCCTAAACCCAGATTTATTCTGTGATGAATGTCAAAGGTTTGCTGCAAACATCAGAATTATAAGAACATTTCAATAAAAACCCTCAAATATAGGTTTAGAAATGATTCTCTAGGAAAAAAAAAAAAAAAAAAAAGGGCAAAAAAAATAAAAAGACCAAGGAAAACTATCAGACAAGAAATAAGGAAAAAAAAACCAAAAACCTTAATGTTTGGCAAATTTGCATGAAAAAAAGATTGCCTTGCAATTGAACACAAGGCAGGAAGCAAGTACCGCAAAATGTAATTTTCAAATACTGACCGTATTTCACACAAATTTGCAAAAAAAACACTGCATAAAAAGTTTTATTCATTATTATTTATTCAGGTCTGTGTCAGCTGCAGTGCTGCAAATGTTTCTTTAGGAAAGCCACTGTACAACAAAGACATGAATACGGAACATGTTTCTGTACTTCAGTATCCATAGGATACTGTAAGACAGATATAAAACATCCAGAGAGTAAAATGATACTGGGTTTCTTGGTGTATTGTTCATAATGTCTTCAAAGGAAAAAGCAGAGAAAAAATAATGAAGTAAGGTAGAGGTCAGATGCTCAGAGACGCCAGAGATACTGTTCAAAAACAAATTGCTTCCACATATACACAAATATATTAATATTATCAAGGCTTGTTGCTGTGATTCACCTAGTTTTCCTGTTTTAAAGTCATTCATAGATGCAAACACTGTCAGAAGTTCTCATCCACAAGAACTCAAATTAAAAGGGGTCTGACTCCACCATTCAGCTGAATATCTACTTCATCTGGATTATTTGGAGTAGAAATCTGTTCAAAAGTAGCCAACTGAGCTATTTCTGAAATCAATACAAATTTCAGTTTCCAATGCAGCAGAATTGGGCTCTCAGAACTGCTTGAAGTTACCTTTTACTGGACAGGGATGAGACAAGAAATTTACTTGAAAGAAGTCAAATCACTATTTCAGAATATGCATGAATGTATCATTAAAATTCATAATTAAATAATTAAAAAGCTGTAAGAAACTGTGATTAATTTTTATGATGGAAATTAAAGCATTACTATAATTGCTAGAAATTGTGATTTTTTTTCTTATTTTTTGCTAAAAGCAGATCATTGATGATATTTTGATTGATCAAGAGTTCTGGTTAATCATCAGCAATGTAAAAATTAAATCTTGCTTTGTCCTTCAAATGAATCTGCCCTCCAGGTAAAAATGGCAAGAAACTACCATCACTTTCCTTTTTTTTTTTTTCCTATACGAGAAAGAAATGCAGACAAAAGTATTGTCTCTGAGAAAGTAAGACTTGTTATTAAAAATAAGATGCATTATTACTCTTGAAAGAGTGCATGCATGCCTCCATTTACCATTTCCACTTACCATTTAATTACCAAATGCAGACAACAGATATATGTTGCCTTTGGGTGTCAATATAACACTAACAATAATCTAAGTGATTTGTGTAAGTAGTTATTCCTCTGAGAAATACTTATAACAAATGCAGTGTAGATTTTCTTAAATGCAATAGAAATGTCATATAGTGGAGTGAAGTCTTTCATCCAGCCAGAAAAAAGATGTGACAGGACAAAGAAAGATCTCATAGCTTTCCTCAGGCATTAATGCCATTTTTTTCCCCTATTTCAAAATTTTGTGGTTGATAAAAAATGGTTTAAGGGAAATTATAGCTGATGTAGACAAGTAGAACTTCTAAGTAAAAGAAAGTGATTCATACACATTAGGAGAATTTCCATATGATTCTTATTCTTTGCTCACTGCAAAAATTGGAAGAACATCCAATTTATCTTAGTCTAATACGGCTAATTTTGCAGCCATATGGAGAACTAGAGGCCAGACTCTTATTCTGTGATCCTGACTTGAATCCAGTTGTACACTGAATTTTATCAGAGATCAGGTCTCACACTTATGCCCCTGCTGCAGTGGATTGTACAGTTAAACCAGCAACTCCCCTTTCCACACTGCATCCCCTGCCGGCTACAGGCAGCCCAGCACTACGCTGCAGTGTCTGTGCTCACACAGAAAGCTGTTTGCCAGCAGAATAATGTCATCATGGCCAAACAGACACACGATGGTTCAATACAGATTTGAGAAAGACGAAATTACATCTTATCTTTAAATCCACTGGAGGTTTTATACTGCGACACTATCAAGCAGTCACTTCTCCGAGGAAAGGTTACAAGAGGGAGTTTAATGTGATGGTGTACAGATTACATCTTGAAAAAGTTGAAAACAGTGGTCCCTGAGGATTTTCAGCCTTTCTATAGAGCATTGTAAATCTTGAATGCATAACTCAAAATATTTACAGTTTCAGATTGTTCCTAATTTGTTTGGACAAGAGTTTTTATTAGCATACATGCTATTGAGGCACAAGTGCCATACATATCTTTTTTAAAAAGTTGCCTATATCGATGCATATGTAATACCAATACCACACCATGAGTAAAAATAAGATGAAGTGCTTCTATAGACAAAGCAGTCTGCCAGGGGAAAAATGACAACTACCCCTCCCAACCGCCCCCCCCTTTGTCTGATCAAAATCATACGTCTGTATAAAGGAACATGAGAGTGAGAGTCAGTAAAATAGACAGATTTGCAGTATAGACAACCTGCAGAATGGTTATCTACACGAATCAGAGATGGTGCTGAAGTGGCCTCACAGATTTCAATACATCCTGAAGTTCCATGTGCGCTTACGTCTTCATGTGCCTGTAAACCATCTCCAGCTCCTCACACCAGTATCCTGTTCCACACACATACACACCAGAGAAACTGAAAAATCATTACTGGCTGACAGTGGGAATTCAAACCTCAGCTACGGGTTCAAGAATCTAAAATGAGTGTCTGGGGAATCTTTGTTGAATTGATATGCTCTCCACTACACTATATTCAAGTTGACTAAGTTACCTATTCCTGTACATAGTTAAGGACATCATATACATATCTTGATGCAAAAATTAGGGCAGATACAGACCTTAGCAAAAAGTAAATGCATTTTTACTTTAAAATATTACATGGTCAGAGCTGGATATTCTCTACCATGCCTTTATATGGCAAATTCCTCATTGAGCAGGGAGATGGAGAATGCATCCATCAAATACTTGGTTTTACAGCTGGATGTTCAATACCTCACGCTGATGTTCTTTTAAAAATTCCTCTTTTTTAGCTAATTTTCCCCAGAATTGCTTTACTCTTTTCTCTGGAAGAGAATGAAGCCTTTCGAGAGATACCAGCCTCACAGTTTAAAAAGCGCTACTTTGGAGAAAAAAAAAAAAAAAAAAAAAACTTTAAAAGAGACCAATACTCTCAGTCCAACAGAAGTAGGCCTTAAATAGCATGGTAACTTTTTGTGATGTAGTTATAGCAATTATTTTGACAAAGTGATAGCAGCAAACAGAAGGCACATAAAATGTTTTGAGGTTTTTTTTAAACAAAATCCTGAGCTGGAGATGTGAGAGTCCTTTAATTGTCTACATCTAATTTAAAAACAGAAATGTTTTCCCTTTGCTATTTTCATTAATCTGAATGATACCTCAGTGCATAAGCTTGCTTATGTACATTTAGTTTGAGGCAGTTAGATGACAATGAAGGTGCTATATTTGGTTATCTAAACATGTCCAGGAAATTACCTTGAAAACATTTACTGGAACAACTCTAGGTATTAAGCAGTATGTATTTCTAATGAATATAGGTTCTACTGAATATAGGTTCTCCACAGACATTAGGTCATAGCAGAAATGTATTTTACTGTTTTTTTCCTTGAATCTTAGTCTGAACTCAGCCTAAATCTACCATTTATTCTATACCGGCATGAATTTTTACAGAAATTATACTGATGTGTTTGTCTTTCAAGAAAATCAATAGGGTTTTTTATGTTTGCTTTTGTTACAATATAACATATCATAATTAGCAAATGGCTCTATAAACACGCCCATCTTAACATGCATAGCTGAGCACCACGCTGTCTGTCTTGTTGAAGCATAATTGCTATGATAGGGTAGCTTCTGGGAAAGCGGTTCCTTTAAATGACTCCATACTAATTTCCCTTGATGTTTAAAGCACAATGAACAGGGAAGAATTCCCCAAATGTTTTCCAAAACACTCAGGTCCATCAATCAGATTAAATCAGTCCAAAGAAATGTATGGAGCTGCACTTCAAGTCTACCACAGTGAACGATGATGAATGTTCATTTTCGTCCTTCCTTTTTCCTTAAAAAAGTTACAGAAAATTCCACAGCAACAAAGGGTTTCCATTTCATTTCATAACGAGGAACAATGTGGAAAGCAACCCACCTGTCATTTTACTGAAAGATATGGGAACGCCTGTGGCAACACCTCCAGAAATTCAGCACTTGTTTCTTTTTTTGCTTATAAAACTCCCAAACCAAGCAAAACCTGGGTGAATTCCTTTTACAGTGACCAAATGATTTGATAGCAAGGGGCTGGCAAAACAGAGTTCTGAGATCTAATAATTAAAATTATTTTGTGCGCTCCTGAAACCTTGGGTCTCTACGTTACTAAGGAAGGAGTTTTTTCACTCCCTAAAGTATAAACGTAATTTCAGCCTCAGGATTATATTTGACTAAATATAGATAGCTGTGCTCAATTGCCTGGGAAGGTAGACGGGAAGGAATTATGTCAACTGTCCCTGATGGCTCCCCTTCAACCTGTTGTTTTGACTTCAATATTAAGTCAGTCTTTAGCCTTTAAGTGGGTGTGTTACTGCTTCACATTAAGCAGGTATAATTACATTCTGCAGAGCAGCATCAGAGGCAGTGCCCTGGTAAAGCCTCTGAATGTAAGCAAAACACGTCGGATCGTCGCTGAATAACCATGATCCAGCCTCCAGCTTTTCGTATGTGCTGTCAGCCATGAAAAGAAAACACTTAAATGTCAAACGACATAACCGGCTCCAGTGTATTTAACAAATGAGTCGCGGGTGTCGGCCCGCCCCGGGAGCGGCGTGGCTGCCCCGGCAGCTGCCCCTGGTCCAGCCGGGCCGGGCCCCGGGCGCGGCTGTCGGGGCGGCTCCGCGGAGCTCCCGGCCGGGCCGGGCCGGGCCGTGCCGTGCCCCGGGCACGTGTGCGGGCTGGGAGCGGCCCCGCGGGCGGGGAGGGACCGCGGCAAGGAGGCACCTGGGGGGTGGGGATGCTGGAAGTTTGGGTAGGGCGAATACGCCGGGAAGCCCCCGCCCGCCCCGGGCTGTGTGCGCTGCCGGGCACGGCCGCATCCCCCGGAGCCGCGGAGCCACAGCCCAGGAGAGCCTTTCCCGCCCCGCTCCCTTCCCACAGAGGCAGCCGGGCGGCGTTGCCCGGTGGACCGCGGCGGCGGCAGGATCCGGGCAGAGGAGGGATGCCATCGGGCTGGTGCGGAGCCGCGACCGCTCCTCCGGACCGGGCAAAGCTCCTGCCCGGTTCCCGGCAGCCCGGGCTGGCCTTCTACCGCCCCTCCCCGCGGATCACGGCCGGAGGCTATCGAGGGAAGGCACCCTGCCGTGCCGCCCAGGCGGGCGAGGGAAGCTGGCCGTGGGCACCCGCAGGACGGGGAAGGCTCCAGCCTCGCCCGCCAACCCGGGCCGCGGTAGCCCTTCTCCCCCCGCTTCGGCCGCCCCCGCACCGAAAAGAGCAGCGAGAAAAATAAAATGGTGGGAAGGATGTAAAGCGCCTTGGAAAGGTTATGGGAGATTCAGACAGTGCAAACCGCAAGGGGAACCGTCATCCCGGAGGCAGGCAGAACAACCGGGAGCGAGGTGGGAGAAGAGAGAGGCTGTATCGGGGACAGGTGCTCAGCGGCGAGATGCCTCCCTCCCTCCCTCTCCCTCTCTCTCACACACATACAGACTCGCATCTCTGCCAGCATGAAAAAGCACAGGGCTAATGAGAGGCGAAGCGAATAATGGGGAAGTTGTTGTCTCCAGCGATGAGGCAAGTAATGGGGCTGAGGCCAGCACTGAAGTTGTGTAACCAAATTCTCCACCGTCACCCCCTCATTTCTCCACCCTCCCCCATTGATTTTAAGGAGAAACCCAGCTGAGGTTGGGAGACTCTCTCCACCGCACGCCCAGCAGAGAGGAGTCCTCTTCCCTCAGGCACGGGCAGGCAGCTGGCGGAGGTGTCCCCGGCGCCGCATCCCCGCCTCCGCGCAACTTGCGGGGAGCGGAGCCGGCTGAAAGCAGGCGGAGGCGGCTCTCCGCGACCACCCACTCCGCGCTCCCCCTCGAGCACGGCAAAAGCCGGGGAGGCGGGAGGAGGGGAGATCCAAACTTGCCAGCCCGGGGACTGTCCCTCACACGGCAGCGAGTGCCGTTGGTGCGTGCGCGGAGAGCGAAGTGTTCCCAAACTCCGGCGCTGCCCAGGCGGCTGGATGCGCACGGCTCCGCTCGCGGCGTCGCAGCGGCCGCTGCCCAACTCCAGGGGGCTGGTTTCTCCCGAGGGCTGGTTTCTCCCGGGGGAAGTGACCGGCCGGGAGCAGAGCCCTCGGGGAACACCGGCGGGAGGCGGGAGGCAGGGAGAAGGGAGACCGGGCTCGAGGAGCCTGCTGTTCGCCGGCGCAGAAACGAAGCGAGGGAGAGAGCTCAGCCGAGCGGCAGAGATTTAGCTGAGGGGTTATGAGTGCCGTAACCACAGCCTACACGAACGCAATGCAAGAAACCCGAATCTTACCCTGAGCTGCAGTGAGGAGCCCCGCGCAGAGAACCAGCAGAGACTCGAATTTCCTCCACGCAGTCATGTCTGCAGTTATTCCACACACACACACACTCTCACACAAAACCCCCGGCGGCTCTTCTCGGCTGCGACCGTGTCCTCCGAGCGGCAGCGGGGCTAAGGACAGCGCCAAATAAGCACCACTGGGCGAGGAGAGGCGGAGAGGAGCGGTCCGGGTCCCGAGCGCCGCGCAGCGCCCGGCGCCTCCTGCAGGACTGCGCGGGCGGCTGGCTCCGCTCGCCTCGCAGACAGCATCAGTCCCGCGCCGCGGCGGGGCTGCGCCGCTCAGCGCCCGCGGAGCCCCGGCGCCGCCGNCTGCTGCCGGCCGCCAAAGGCCGCAGGGGAGTGATGGCTTTCCCCGGCCCGGTGTCCCCCGGCGCGGAGAAGGGAAGCGGCTGTAGGGCTACACCTGCCCGGGAGGCTCCTGCTGCGATTCCCCGGTGTCCTGTCCCCCAGCTCTGCCCGCAGTTCGCCTCCGCCAGCCACATGCGGGGTGCGAGCGGTGCGGGTGCTGGGGTCCCTTGTCCTAGGTGACATTACACTCTGCTTTCGTCCCCGCTCTTGAGAGAGGAAGGCTTTCAGGTCCAAAATGTGCCCTGCTCATTCCTTCTAAGTTGTTCATCAGAACAAGCTGTTGTTCCTGAGAGGAAGGAGAGGAGCCAAATCTACTTGCGGAACACTGCTTTGTCTTTATGTTGCCATTCTCGAGAGCTCCTGTTGCCAAGAGGAATTTCTGCCATTAACAATCCTTTCCAAAACTAAAAAAAAACCAATCAAAATATGACATGGCAGTATGCACCAGAGCTTCCCCACTACCAGCCTGGAGCAGGCAGGGTTGGTTCCTTGAGCCCGAGGGAAAGGAAATGGTGACCCAAGTTTGTCATGTCACAGGTCCCCGTGCTCCATAATTCCAAGTAGGGTTTCTGTGCCAGGCCTACCTTCAAACGGGTGGCAAAAAACGTGCCCAACCCTGACTTTCAATCCAGTATGAATTGTAACCATCACTGCTCGCTGGGCCTGACTTCGTAATTAATGCTTACCTATATCCGTAATTAAAACACAAAGGCTCATAGGAAGGAAAGACAGAAACACAAGTCCTTTTGGAAAGGTAGTTTCAAAGTTGTAATTATTCACTTAGGATGAGCTTTCTTTCCTGGGGAAATATGCAAAGTTGTTTTCTCGTTGTAAGTTGCATGAAGGTGGTGAATGGGCACTGAACGAGGTAGGCTGACTTTGTAATAAGCTTGTATTTATGTAAAAACGTTGTGGTTCTCACTCGGAAAAAAAAAAAAAAAAAAAAAAAAAAAAAAAAAAAAAAAAAAAAAAAAATTGAAAAGCGGAGCCAGGCAGGGGCCGAGCCAGACGTGGCATTGCTGCCATCTCGTGGCAAGCGCTCCCTCCCTGCCGGGCCCGGGCTGCAGCCCCTTCACTGCCTTTCCCCACAGCTCCCAAACCCACTGCCCTCCGAACACCTCCACAGAAGGGATCTGGTTTTAGTTAGCATTCATCCATATTTTAAGAACACCTCCGGGACTCATTTTTTCTCATTCGTGAAAGTAAAATGATGCTAATACTTCTTAGTACCAGACATCATGTAGCCAAACTGCTGTGCAGAATTCCCCAGTCAGAGCTGCTCAGGCTCCTCCACTTATCCTTGTCAGATGACTGGGGAGAGTTTGCTAAAGATAGTGAAAAAGATGGAAATGAGCACTAAGCCTAGGCTGAGACTTACTTTCTTGCATCCAGTAGTCTGAGGCTCAAATTTTTGAAACGAGCAATTGTTTGCATTGCATCTGGCCCAATAATTTTTTCTTTTGTTTTGTTGTATTATCTGTTTAGTTGGGATAGTTGAAAAGTCATAAATAAACACCATTTATAGCTGCCTGCATCTTGTAAAGCAGTAATGATGGTATCATTTCTTGCTATGCTGTTTCAGTAAGCACTCTTGAGAAGGTGCTGTTTAATCCTAGTCATGGCAGATTCTGGCAAAGCTCCAGTATGATATGTGCCTTCTTGGTCTGGACTCACACAGCATAGATTTACTGTATCCAAGGCCTTCTGTTCTTCGGAGGATTTTCTGGGCTTCACTGAGTTTTGGGACCCAGTTCCTTCTCTTTTGAGCTATACAAGTGTTAACTTCTTCCCTTCATAGCACCTAGATAAGGTAAAATAACTAAGCACCAGTATGACTGCAAAAGATGCCTTCTCTCCTTTCTTACATCCTATGACAGTAAATCGTAATGCATAAACACTGGCCTCTAGCATGTTGCCATTTGTCACCTGAGATAGTGCCTTACTGAGTGAGATAAACAAGACAACACAGACCCCCCTGATTTCAGCTTCTCAACAGGCTCAGGTAGCTGTCACAGTGACTTTTACAAAGCTTGTGTGACATAATTTTTTTTCCCCAAAAGCCAGAAAAGCCAGAAGATGACTCTGGAACTGAAGCATAGCATTCCAGGAGGAATCTCCACCAACCTGATGAGCTCAATGAGGAATTGCAGTACCTAAACATGGTAATTACAGAATATGATCTAACCTAATGACTGTAATCTCTCTGTTGTATATTAAGCACCTAATGTACTACCATAAAATCCACAAATTTATGAGTTTAAACAGAGGCAATATTTCTCTCTATTCCCTCTGGACAGTATGGGGAGTGTATATGTCAAGACTATTTGTACTAATCAGGGTGATTTAAAGGTAGCTTGACAAGGATTTATTTTCAGTTGAGAGCTTGTCCTTTTGTTCCTCTATGCCATATAAAAAAAGGTCTGAAAGGTTAGAGTTCCTCTTTTCTTTTAATTTTTTTCAGCTTGCTATGTTAATAATACTGAATCCATATTTCCATATTGTCATTTTATGAGAGGAAGAAGCATCTTTCTGTAAGGTGCAAGAATGTTTGCACCTGTCCAATCAAAACTACTGATTCAGAACATATCTGAAAACATACTATATACTTACTAGAAAGGGATATTTGTGGGAACCCATAGCCACAATCTGTACTTGCCACTGGACACAGAAATTTGTAGCTTTCTGCCAGAAGGTTATTCTGAAATTCAAGATGTCAAAGCTTAAAAATTCAAAATATTGTGTTGGAGAAAAAAATCTATAAGAAGATAGTTGTCCAGAGAGCAGAGATTTAGTGTGAGGAAGTCAGAAAGTAGAACAATGTTCTCCATGAGCAATTTCATCCAAATGGTTTTTTGTCTCATAAGCTCTTTAGTTATGAGCAAAAACAGAGACCAGAGTTCCAAATACTCTCACTTAGCACATTGTCTTTTCAAGAACTCTGTTTTCAGACTTGAAATATTTAATGATTTCTTTAGTCATAACAGTCTTCTAGGCTGGAACAATAAAAAAATATTTATATATACATATGTTCCTAACCCAAATTTGTTATACCATAAAGAATAAAAAGGAGGCTATGCCACCCACAGTCTGTCTACAGTTAAAAAATTTGTTTATTGGGCTTAGGTTAGACTTTGTTTTCTTTTTATGGTAATGTTGTGTCCAAACTAAAATCTCTTGTAAGACTGACAATAGCCATGACATCTGCAATATCAGCTACAACCATATCTTTTTTATATATACTACCAGCACAGGCCAATAAATGTAAGTACCAATAGCCTTCTAAGCTGGAGAAAGGCAAAAACAGGGAGAAGATGGTTACAGGTTGTCAGGCAGGACACATCAAGGGAGTATTGGTCAGCAAAGAGGGTATCATGATAGTGTTGTTCAAGTGGCCCCCTGGGTGGCCTGCTCCTGCTCTGCTATATTGTATTCCCCTGTGGAATGCTTGGTTTAGGGGAAACAGTTGGCAAAATTGTTGAGGAAAATATAAGTTGCCCGTTTTAAAGTACTGTCAAGCACTAAGCTCCTCAGGGGCAGGCTCTAACACACTTTCTTTTCAGAGCGCCTCCAATGATCCCATCTGTCCTTAAGGTGACATTAATAATTGATGTTAGGAAGATGAGACTTCTGAAAGACATTTCTGCCTTTGAGGGAAGGTGGAATTTGCAGATAGTAGCCTTCAGCGTGCCTGTAGGAGACAACATCAAGATCATTATTCCACTTAGGAACTGTTTCTCAGAGACTTAAACATTTTAGCTTTGGAGGGTTAACAGGAGAAAAGGGAACTTTGTTGTAGTAGTTCAAGGACAGAAGATTATTTGTTTTCTTGTTAAGCATAAGAAGATCCTGCAAAGCATGTCGTATGACTATGCAAGGGTAATAACGTGGGTAACAGTAGCTAGGATAATGGTCTAAACAGGCAAGTAAGTCAGTATCTTGACAGTGAGTAAAACATGACTGTGTCAAAAGGCTTTGAGAATGAAAAGTAGTAACTTCTATCAGATGGGAGAGATAAGGAAGAAGCAGAGAAGAGAGTCCAAAAATAGCTAAGAAAACAATCTTTTTTTGGATACGGGAAGGGCAACGCTACATTTGTCAGAGCTGGAAAGATCCTGCTTTCATCAGAGCTGGAAAGATCCTGCTTTCGTTCAGACAGGATAGGTGTTTGGTTGTGAGGAGACTTTGGTCATACCTGTCAGGAGGGCTCCATACCCAAGTGCACTGAGTCTAGTTGTTTCCCTTGAGCTGCCTTACCTGAGTGACCACAGTGCTGAATGATGTACAGCTATGCAGCATCTTAATTATGAGCACACACTGACTTACTAAGAAAGTGCTCGGTTTAGCATCTAGTGAACTGCTGCTAACTTGAGCTACCATGACTATTGTATACTCTTTGTTTAGGCATTTGGAAGAGTCATGCTTCAGCCTATCTCTCTTAGTGTGGTTTCCTCATGCTGAGCCTTACATCTCATTTAGCCTTGCAACTCAGTTGCTAGAAACTAAAGATCTTTAGTTAGAAAAAAGATTGTGTTAGGACAAAGATTTAAGTTATGTTCTTGACTCATATTTTGAGCTAACTGGCTGAGAAAGAAAGGTTTATTGTATGGGAAAGGATAGGCTGTCTGTTTGATTCATGATGCATTGGAGATGATGGCTACATATACATGAGGATATGTCAGAGAGACAGGCTGAGATTTCAGTTTGGACATAAGGAGATTAGTCTGGAGTAGACTGGTATATCTCTGAGTCATTAGCAAACAGATGGTAGTTGAATTTGTATTTGCTGATGAGAAACAAGGTGTAGAGAGAATAGAGAAGGAAAACAAGGACAGAAAACCCACACAGTAATTTGGAGAGTGGATGAGAAGTATGTTCTCAAATATACTACCTTAGCAATCAGGTGAAGAGGGAATTGATGAAGATATGGACATACACTATTCTGAGAAGAGTTCTATGTTAGGTCCAAGTGGAAGAAAATAGTGTCTTCCTAAACTTTAATTTTGGGAGATTGAGGAATTATAATAGTTTTATAGGACCCTGAAGAAGGGCAAGATTAAATCAGAGAAAAACGAGGTGTTTCAAAGTGATTCCTAAGAGTGTTACAGTAACACTAATATTCTTCTTGTGTTCTCATTCTTCTTCCATAAAGAAGGAACTGATAGCTGGGAGTTGAAAGTGAAATAGAAGGATTTCTATACCATTTCTAATATGGCAAAGACTAACCCATAAATAGAGGGGTAAGTTGTCAGAAGAGAGAAAAAAGGACAAGAAGAGTACAGGTCATGAGAAAAATGGTGAGAAATTATGATACTGATCATGAAAGTCGGATGGCTGGATGGAACGGAGGCATTGAAGCAGCCAAAGAAGTAAAACGAGGCAAACACAGAAGAAACTTTTGAATCCATGGTCAGAAGAAAAAAAAGTAAAGAGTTAATGGTTAAAGGAGAAAATAAAGAGGTGTAAAACTAAAGCAAGGGTAATCTTAAATAGGTGTTTAAAAATTGTCATAAGCACCTCTTCTGGCTACAGTACTTGAGGTTTTATTCCTGATTAGATACTGTTCCTAGTTGAGATTTAGACCACTATTGTGGTAGTAGAAGCTTCATAAATAGAGAACAAAATATATTGAGATAAAAAATCAAACATGTCAGCAAGAGCAGTTAGTCAAGTGTCTTGCGTCTCTTTTTTTCATCATACCTTGAGACTGCTTGGCTGGACCTAAATTCTGCCAGGTTGCCAGATGAAAGAGATTTCAGAGATAGAATCAGTCCTATTTTGACATTGAATGTTTGGCTTACCTTTTAATAGCAGGGTCTTCACAAGAAGTGTTAACAGGCACAAGAGGAAAATGGGAAGAATGCACATATAACCAGATGCACAATCATCAGTGCTTTAAAAACAATCACTATCAACAAATTACACTTAGACTCAAAGAGTCCTTGACTGAAGTGACTTAATCGCTAGAGATATATTCACTTTGGCAGGTGTTCCAAGAAATGAGTTTTTATGGCTTATACTAACTGAACTTTTGGGTACGCTTCACCTGCTCATAAGAAAAGGATTCTGCAATAAAGACAGAGAGGATTTCTGTGATTTTTTTTTTTTTATCAGGAAGATGTTGCTGTAGTTTCCTGAGTTCTGATGGTGGGCTCACTGGATGTGCTAAGCTGGAAAGTAGTAACTGTGGCAATCCCAAGGTATGATG